>CM075972.1:8105194-8115194 GCA_038048745.1 Coluber constrictor foxii
CCTTCCTTCCTTCCTTCCTTTTTCTTTCCTTCCTTCATTCCTTCTTTCTTTCTTCCTTTCTTTCCTTCCTTCCTTCGTTCCTTCCTCTTTCTTTCTTTCTTTCTCTTTCTTTCTCCCTTCCTACCTTTCTTTCTTTCTTTCTTTCTTTCCTTCCTTCCTTCCTTCCTTCCTTCCTTCCTTCCTTCCTTCCTTCCTTCCTTCCTTCCTTTCTTCCTTCCTTTCTTTCAGTTCTGGTGGTTTGACCTGGAGCTGTTTTTCGATTCTTTGGGGAGAATTTCAAGTCTTTTTTTTTTTAATCAAACAGGGAAAGAATCCGTGTTTCTCATTCCAGCTTGTCTCTTTGTGATGTTTCAGGCTTATTCCTCTGGGTCTGAGTCGGCCTCTAATGCAAACATTCTTCTGACTTTCAAAAGTGGTTTTCCCACCCCACCGGAGGTGAAGTCAAAGGCCAAAGGTCTGCAGGGTTGCCTGCCCAGGAATGCTGTCTCTAGCATTCCTCTTCCTATAATTTGGAGTGTCAAACAACCTGAATTGTTAAAGATCTGGAATCCGATAAGGCAGGATAATTGAGCCCAGAGCTATTCTCCTGATGGGTCGGTAGTCCCCCTTCTTTTGACTTGCTGCTTAATTTGTTTGTTGGATTGAGTTGTTGAATTTCTGGCCCACTCCACAATCAAGAGTTCAGAGGAGTCTTCGTAGCATGTCTTGCTCCAGTTTGGCGTCCTCTCCCCCCACCCCCGCCCTTTCCCCCAAACGACCCTGTGAGGTGGGCTGGATTGAGAGACGGTCACTGGCTCCAAGTCACCAGTTGAATTGTCACTCTGGTGGACTTGAACCTGAATCATCCTTAGTTGAACGCCCTCATCGTTCCACCATCTACCTCTCACCAATGTAAGTTAACAAAGTAGGTTCTAGACTGGGGGTTCACAGGGGTTCGGGAGAACCTCTAGCTAAGATTCTTTGCAGTTCGGAGAACCCCCAAATCCTACTCCTGGCTGGCCCTGCCCACCTGTCCCAGGAGTCCCCACGCAGCTTGTTTTGGATGCAGGTCATTTCAGGGTGTGTGCGGAGGCTTGGGGAGGGGGGAAAACAGGCCTACTGGAGGGCCTCCGGAGCCTGGGGAGGCCATTTTCATCCTCCCGGAGGCTCAAGAAAATACTCCGGAGCCTGGGGAGGACAAAAACACCCAACCCCACCGTGGTGCAGGAGGTCGACTAGGTCACACCCACCATGGCCATGCCCACCCAGCAACTGATCAGAGAACCCCTTGCTAAAAATTTTGAAGCCCACCCCTGGTTCTAGAGTTGTGCTTCCCAAAACCTTGGAACTTGAAGCTGCGTGGATGTCATCTCCCAGAATTCCCAACCCCCATCTCTCCCGTGGAGAAGACCAAGGAGAAGGTGGGGCAAGGGTCCCCCAAATGCCAATTCCAGAGCCTCAAATGCAGACAACAAAACCAGGCCAGACGTGGCCGCATTGGGGCTCCTCAAACCCATCCTTCCATTAGGCTGCTCCTGAGGCTGAAGAGGGATGGTGCATCTCAGCCAGTACAGGGAATCTTCGATTTAACAGTCACAATTGCGCCCAAAATTTCTGTTGCTAATTAATTGTTAAGTGATTTTTGCCCCGTTTCACGGCCTTCCTTTCCACAGATGATAAAAAAAATCACAGCCATTGTTTAAGTTAGTAACATGATTGTCCCAAAGGTGCTTTTTTTTCAGGAGGCAACTGGACTTTGTTTTTTCCTTGAAGACGTTTCGCTTCTCATCCAAGAAGCTTCTTCAGCTCTGACTTGGATGGTGGGGAATGGAAGGATTTATATTCCTTGCAGATAACTGGCCATTTGCATCCTTTTAGAGGGCCCTTGAAGCACTTGGAGGTTTTTCTGTGTCCTCAGGGTCACCTGAGTGGTGCTCCTGGTTCCTGTAGTCTGCAATTTTTTTCCCCCTCTTGAAATCCATTCCTCCTCCCACACCATTCCAAGGGTGTTCATCCCAAATTGCATAGCTAAAAGTCTGTAGAGATTCTCAGTCATCCAGGTCATGGTTGTCCCAAATGTGCTTTTTCAGGGGGCAACTGGACTTTCGCGAGCCAGTCATAATTTTTACTACCGGTTCTCCGAACTACTCAAAATTTTCACTACCGGTTCTCCAGAACTGGTCAGAAGGTTAGAACCTGCTGAAACCCACCTCTGGATGGGAATTGATCAAGGAGAGATTCAACTTAGAAACAAGGAGGAACTTTCTGACAGTGAGAACAATCAACCCATGGAACGGAAGTTGCCTTCAGAAGTTGTGGGAGCTTCATCCCTGGAGGCTTTCAAGAAGAGACTGGACTGCCCTCTGTTAGAAATGGTGTAGGGTCTCCTGCTTGGATGGGGGGGGGGGGTTGGACTGGATGGCCTAAAAGGTCCCTT
This sequence comes from Coluber constrictor foxii, assembly GCA_038048745.1. Classification (NCBI taxonomy): domain Eukaryota; kingdom Metazoa; phylum Chordata; class Lepidosauria; order Squamata; family Colubridae; genus Coluber; species Coluber constrictor. The sequence continues at coordinate 8,107,611 of CM075972.1, forward strand.
CCAAGTCTGTTGATCTGTAATTGGGGGGGGGGGGAGAAAGGGAGGGAGTGGGGGGAGATCCTGATCTTTTGGGCCACAGATCAGCAGGCAGGGCAAATTTGGGTGTTTTCCAGATTCCTCCCCCTCCTTTAGGTGGCAACCTAAAGGTTGGATTAGGAGGGGATCAATTTGGAGTGTCACTTGAGATAAGGCAGATGGAGAAACCGAGCAAGAAGGTAGGGATGCTAAGCTCGGGGTCAAAAGTAAAGGCAAAACTTTTCCAAACTCGGAGACTCAGTTTACCTTTCGCAGTCGAGCTGAGCATAAACACACGTCTGCTGCTTTTATTAACCCATTAATAAGCATTTGGAAACATCGCTTTCCCCCAGCTACGGCAAAGCTCCTGGCCTCTCTTTTTTTAAAGAGCGAAAGCACTACGGGTAGTTCTTGACTTACGACCACAGTTGAGCTCAACATTTGTGTTGTTAAGCAAGACGGTTGTTAAGGGAATCGCTGAGGCCGTTACGTTAGCAACAGGGTTGTTAAGTGACTTTGCTTGTCAGATGGTTGCAAAAGGGGATCATGTGACCCTGGGATGCTGCAACCATCATTAATGTGAGTCAGTGGTCAAGCGTCCAAATGTAAATCATATGACCATGGGGATGCTGCGACGGTCGTAAGTGTGAAAAAAATCATCGTTAAGCCACTTTTTTCAGTGCCGTTGTAACTTCAAACAGTCACTAAATGAACTGGATTTGCTTTTGTCAAAACCGGAAGCAAAGATGGGGTCATGTGTCCATGGGATGCTGCAAATGGCTGTAAACACAACCAGATTACCAAGCATCCATAGTGCTGCCAGGTGATTGGGAGGGAGGAGCATGGCATCTTCGAATTGGGGTCATAAGTATCCCCAGGTATGTCTATCAGAACTGTTGTGGCCCTCCAGTGGCCAGCGGATCTGGCAGCAGATTCGGAAAGTGAGGAGGTTGGGCAGGAACATGGGCCAGTCCTGGAGTCTGGGGAGGGCTCTGTGTCGGAGGCAGAGAGGGGATCAACGTATGCCAGTTGTCAGCTGCCTTCGGAGTCAGACATCAGTGAGGCAGGCGAATAGCTGGAGCCTGTTCCCAGTGTGCGCATGCGCAGAGTTGCCAGACGAAGGGAACAGCTAAAGAACAAGGGTCGACTCAGGAGTAATGCCATTGGTGGACGATGAATGGCCCCTCTCAGAGGGAATAAAAGAGGAGCGAAAGGGGAGTGGAGTTTGCAGGATACAATTAGTTCATTCCTGCATTCTTGTCAAGTATTGTGGGCGTCTGAAAGATATTGGCCTGGCTACTCCCCAAGCCTGATAGAGGTTGGTAATTGTGAACTATTTTGAAAGACTGTGGGAGAGGAAAGACTTTGCTGGAGAGGAATTCGCTGTAAATTAAATAAAAGGGGTTTATCGGGATGAGAACTCGGCTTCGTGCTGCTGGGGAAGCCTAGGTCAGAACAAGAACTTTGAACGGTCACTAAGCACCCAGTCGTAAGTCCAGGACATTTTGCAAAATGGTTTTATTTTTCTTGGCAACGCCGAGGGCTAGCAACATGTTTCCTTTTTAGAGCCCGACAGTTTAAGACTTTAAGGTCCTTTAGGAAGCTCCAGGATTGTTTGTTTGATCTTCCATCTTCTGAGCAGAAGCTCCTTGGCAAGTTTTCCCCAGCACAAACTTTGGGAGCTCCCCCTCTCGTTGTTTCTTTTCTCCTGTGGGCTTCAAAAGGACTTCTCTCCTCTTTCTCAGTAATACTGGAAATGTAAACATAAAGGAGGGACTTCTTATCATTTATGGTGGACAAATGACAAAGCAAAGAAAGATTGGTGTAGGATTCATATTGTAATACAGAAAATTCTTGAAGTGAATCTAACAATAAAATCAGAGACTTTTGGGTTTAATGTAAAAAGACTTGGAAAAAGAATTTGGAACTTTGATGCTATATTTCTCTCTATCTATCTGTCTATCTGTCTATCTTTTTTGTCTCCCAAAATGGGGTGAAAATGTTTTCATCTTATAGACCGAATATTGCCAAAGCCTGCCAACCTGCCGGCTGTTTTTTTGTCTTCACACGCCCCATTTTCGGGCATTTTTCCAGCCCATTTTCGGGGCTTTTTCAGCTCATTTTTAAAGGCTTTTCTGGCCCATTTTCAAGGCTTTTTTTGGGGGGGGATAATTTTTTCAGAAAAAACAGCCTGAAAAAAGCCTAGAAAATAGACTGAAAAAGCCTCAAAAATGGCCCAAAAACCTAGAAAATGGTCAGAAAAAAGCCTTGAAAATGGGCTGGAAAAATGCCCAAAAATGGGGCATGCAGAGGCCAAAAACTTTTTGTTGATTTCCTCTTCTAAATTTAGATGTGTCTTATAGTCAGGTATGTCTTATAGTCTGAAAAATACAGTGTCTGTCTGTCTGTCTGTCTGTCTGTCTGTCTGTCTGTCTGTCTATCTATCTATCTATCTATCTATCTATCTATCTATCTATCTATCTATCTATCTATCTATCTATCTATCTATCTATCTTGATGACAACAAGATTACTTTATGCTCAAAAATGGAAAGGACACTTTGATCCCAACAATGGACGAATGGCTGCAAAAGTTGATGGAGTTAGCAGACATGGCTAAATTGACTGCTTTGATCAAAGGAAAAAAAAATACAAATACCTTTGTTTATATCTGGAAACCGCTTCTGGACTTTGTGCTTGAGGTAGAAACAAAATGAAACTTTTGAGTTTTGGGCTTTACCGATTAGATCAGGGGTGTCAAACTCAAGGCCCACAGGATGGATCCGGCTCATGGGATGCTTAGATCTGGCCCACGGAGCTGCCCTGGAAACAACGAAGGACCAGCCTGCAGGGCCTCTGCCGGCAAAAAAGGAGCTTCGGAGAGCTGTGTGCGGCTCTCCTGAGCTCCGTTTTCACTGGTAGAGTGTTGCAGGAGGCCATCGCGGCCAAAAACAGAACTCACAAGCCCTTTCTGCTGGCAGAGCGCTCGGCCACCACAGGTGCCCCCGACATGAGTGACGTTGAGGTGGCCATGCCCACCCCAGCCCCCTAACTTCAGAAACAACCCTGATGTGGCCCTCAATGAAATCGAGAATGACATCCCTAGATTAGATAGATACGGTGTAACAGAAGTGGCTAGTTTAAACTACTATGTACAAATAAAAAGTTGTGGATTGACGTTATTATCCTATTCTAGGACACTGAGCTTGTTGATCGAAAGGTCGGCAGTTCAGCTGTTCAAATCCCTAGTGCTACAGGAAGCTCCCGTTAACTTGTCCCAGCTTCTGCCAACCTAGCAGTTCGAAAGCACGTAAAAATGCAAGTAGAAAAATAGGGACCACCTTTGGTGGGAAGGTAACAGCGTTCCATGTGCCTTTGGCATATAGTCATGCCAGCCACATGACCAGGGAGACGTCTTTAGACAGCGCTGGCTCTTTGGCTTTGAAATGGAGATGAGCACTGCCCCCTAGAGTCAGGAACGATTAGCACGTATGCGTGAGGGGAACCTTTACCTTTACTGCACCAAACGGAGTCGGAAATCATTGCCTTTTCTTTCTCTTTTACCCCCTTCTCTTCCACACTTTTCTCTTCCCCTTTTCCTTTCTTCTCTTCCCTTCTTTTTGCTTTTGTATTTTTTTTTTTGTATATCATAAATTAATACAATTATTATAATATATAAAAGGACTTCTTCTCTTCTCTTTTATTCCAGATTTCGGCTTCTCCACTGAGCTGGCGTTCACCGTAGAGCCCAGCGACCAGATTGCTGTGCAGGAACAGCCGCTGGTCTTGGATTGCCAAGTGGAAGGGATTCCCCCCATTAGCATCACGTGGCGGAAGAACGGGATGTTGGTGGAGGAGGGCGAGGAGGCCTTGACGCTGGTCAACGGCTCCCTCTACTTCTCCCACTTCCGGAAGCTGAAGGAGGACGGCACTTCCGACGAAGGGGAATACGGTTGCATGGCTCAGAACCGCTTCGGTTTGTTGGTGAGCAGGAAAGCCCGGATTCAGGCAGCAAGTAAGTGGTCCTTCCTTCTCAACCCGAGAGACATGTCTATGGAGATTCTCAGTCATCCAGGTTTTCATGGTTTCCCAAAGTTGCTTTTTTTTCAGTAGGCAACGGGACTTGTTTTTGTTTTTTCCTTGAAGACGTTTCGCTTCTCATCCAAGAAGCTTCTTCAGCTCTGACTTGGATGGTAGGGAATGGAAGGATTTATACTTCTTGCAGGCAGCTCGTCATTTGCATCCTTTTAGAGGGTCGTCGAGGCCACCTGGAGGTTTATTTGTGTCCTCAAGGTCACCTGAGCAGTGCTCCTGGTTCCTGTGGTCTGCAATTTTTCCTCTAGAAATCCGTTCCTACTCCTACACCTTTCAAAGGGCGTCTCTCCCAAATTGTATAGCTAAGAGTATGTAGAGATTCTCAGTCATTCAAGTCATGGTTGTCCCAAAGATGCTTTTTTTTTCAGGAGGCAACTGGACTTTCTTCTTTTTTCTTCTGAAGATGTTTTGCTTCTCATCCAAGAAGCTTCTTCAGCTCTTACTGGATGTTGGGGAATGGAAGGATTTATACTCCTTGCAGACAGCTGGTCATTGAAGGAGGGGTCAAAGTGGCCATCTATGTTGAAATTGAACAGCCCTCTTTCAACAGAGGGTAAAGGATACGACACCATCTATCTCCAGTCTACAACATGGTCCTTTCATCAGTTCCAAGAAGACCCCACACCCATTTGCACCGTTCAGATGACCCTGAGGTCACAGACAAATCTCCAAGTGGCCTCAACGACTCTCTAAAAAGGAATGCAAATGACCAGCTGTCTGCAATCCTTCCATTCTCCACCATACAGTCAGAGCTGAAGAAGCTTTTTGGATGAGAGGCAAAACGTCTTCAAAGAAAAACCAGAAAGTCCAGTTGCCTCTTGAAAAAGCACCTCTGGGACAACCCAAGGGACAGTCGATGTGTCCTGATGTCCACTTCTGACTGACAAGGTTTCCAGGGTTTCCAGATCATATATCATTCTAGACAACTGGCTGTCTTCTTAAAAGCCTCCAGTGATGCAAGGCGTTCTACTAGTTAATTGTTGTCTCTGTTAGGAAATTTCTCCTTAGTTTTAGGTTGCTTTTCTCCTTGATTAGTTTCCACCCATTGCTTCTTGTCCTGCCTTCTGGTGCTTTGGAGAAGAGATTGACTCCCTCTTCTTTGGGGCAGCCCCTGAGATATTGGAACACTGCTATTTACTTATTTGTTTATTTATTGGTTCGATTTATATGCTGCCCTTCTCCGGAGAATCAGGGCGGCTTACAATGCGTTAAACAATAGCCTTCATACTTTTGTATATACCTGCTTAGTAGGGCTTTCTCCTCCCCCACTCCCAGCGGTGTTCTTTTTTATACAAAGTCAGTTTATTGCCCCCACAATCCAGGTCCTCATTTTACCTACCTTGGAAGGATGGAAGGCTGAGTCAACCTTGAGCCTGGTGAGATTTGAACTCGCAGTAATTGCAGGCAGCTGGCAGCTAAGTGCTATTTAACAGTGCTTTAATCCGCTGCTCCACCAAGCCTCCGCTACCATGTCCTTCCTAGTCCTTCTTTTCAATAAATTGGACATACCCAATTCCAGCAACTGTCATTGAAATGCTTCATCCTCCAGTCCCATAATCATCTTCCTTGCTCTTCTCCGTACTCTTTCCAGAGTCCCAACATCTTTTTTTATATCTGAGTCAAATGGTCTGAACTGGGGTATGTGTGTCTCTCTTGCAATCTGAAGGAGATGCAGAAAAATGACCAGCTGTGGAACTCAGTTTTTCTTCTAAATCTATCAACCGGCAAGAATGTAGCTTGATTCTGTAATGTAAGAACACCTCGGCTTCTATCAGGATAGCAAAACAAGTGTCTGATCTTTCTGAGAGCAAAGGGATTCGGAGAGCTGTGTGAACAAGGCCTCTAGCAATCCCAGAACTTGTGTTAGTGTTAAAAGAAGCTTAGCATTTGAAGATAAACGCTGCAATTTCTCAAGTACCTTCTCATGCATGATAAAATAGGCAAAAAGGAAGAGAAATGGGAAAAACCAGAAACGTAACTAGGTCATAGGCTCTGGAGAGAATAAGTATAGCTGTGAATTTATGTATATATATAAATAGGCATGCTTCACTAACATTTCTTTTAATCCATTACCACTCTTATTTCTTTGCAAAGCTTAGAATGACTGAATTAGCTATCAGTCAACTTCCAATCTAATTATGAGTCCGTTGTTAAGTCTGTTCTCTGTCATTTCTGCATGGATCTGCATTTTTTTAAAAAATCTGCATCAAACGTGTCTCTTAATACACAATATTCTCTTTTAAATCTCCATTTATAGTGTATATGCTGGGGTATCCTACCAGAGAAATTTAGTAAAGAAAATATATATCTGATTATCCATATAATAACTGCAGCGATGATAGTATTTGTACGAAGATGGAAAGCAGAGAAAATCACTTCACCCTTCAGAGGGTGAAGTAATTAAGAAAATATTGGATTGTGCAGAAATGAATAGATTGACTTTGACAATCAAAGAAAGAGAGGAATCTGAATATTATAAGATATGGAGACAATTTTACCATTGGTTAGGGAAGAAATATATACATAGGGTAATGTTATAATGAAACATGGGAAGAAGAAACAGGAGAGAGAAGATAAAGTAAGTATAAGCAAAGTAAGACATGTGGGAGAAATATTACAATAAATGAAATGATATTATGTTCCATCCTCTCCTCCCAAAGAGGAGGAAGACCCATTTTTCTGAACCTAAGAATTAGAACCACGTTATTCAGCAAGCTATGGGGAAACAAATCTTTATAAGTCATCCAGAGTCCACCTCAAGACAAGATGGGCAACAAAAATTTGAGGAACAGTTTTCTGGTTAGCCATCGCTATAGGTAACCTGTGCACATCCTCAGTGCCAGGCACAAAAAAATCACAATCATGGGTTAAGTGGCAGTTAAGAAGATTTATGGCTCAAGCCTATGTACATGAGAATCTAGACAACTAAGGTTCAATACTAAAATTGGCACCATATAAGTGTCAATGGAATTGATTCACGTGAGATAGAATCCAGATCACGTGAAGTGCTAATACCACTTTATGATGCCTTGGTAAAACCACACTTGGAATATTGCATTCACTTTTGGTCCTCACAATGTAAAAAAGATGTGGAGACTCTAGAAAGAGTGCAGAAAAGAGCAACCAAGATGATTAGGGGACTGGAGGCTAAAACATGAAGAACGGTTGCTGGAACTGGGTATGTCTAGTTTGATGAAAAGAAGGACTAGGGGAGACATGATAGCAGTCTTCCAATATCTCAGGGGCCACCACAAAGATGAGGGAGTCAAGCTATTCTCCAAAGCACCTGAGGGTAAGACTAGAAGCAATAGATGGAAACTCATCAAGGAGAGAAGCAATTTAGAACTAAGGAGAAACTTCCTGACAGTTAAAACAATGAATCTCTGGGACAATTTGCCTCCAGAAATTGTGAATGCTCCAACACTGGAAGTTTTTAAGAAGAGGTTGGACAACCATTTGTCTGAAGTGGTGTAAG
>CM075972.1:8738054-8810554 GCA_038048745.1 Coluber constrictor foxii
GTTCTGACCAGTTTTGGAGAACCGGTAGTGGAAATTTTGAGTAGTTCGAAGAACCGGTAGTAAAAATTCTGACTGGTCCTGTCCGCATCTATTCTCTGCCTCCCAAGTCCTATCTGATTGGGAGGAAATGGGGATTTTGCAGTAACCTTCCCCTGGAGTGGGGTGGGAATGGAGATTTTGCATATCCTCCCCCCAGGAATGGGGATTTTGCAGTATCCTTTCCCTGCCATGCTCACTAAGCCACGCCCACCAAACCATGCCATGCCCACCAAGCCACATCCACGGAACTGGTAGTAAAAAAAATTGAAACCCACCACTGATCAGTTTGCTTTTTGATAAATGGGCTGTTGTGGTTTGGAGAGTGATCCAACCTGGTTACAGGTTTCCACTTGTTTTGTCACAGAACCTGAGCTGCAAGCCCATCCAGAGAATAGGGAGCTACCCAGAGAACCACCCTCCTCCATGACTCTGACTCATTGGATGTAATAGTTGAAGAAGGGGTGGGAAAATATGAAGAAATCGCTAGCAGATGCCATGGAGGCGCTGTGGAGGTGTGGAGCCTGGTGTTGTGACTGTGTCATTACAATACACAATTAGTCCCCCCAAACCCCCTATTTTATTGTAAAGGGCCGAGAATTACATTCATTCCCAGCTGAGTCCCAATTAGTTGCAAACAAGTCCTTCGGAAGAAGTCCTTCGAGATAATCACCAACCTTTATCTTCTTTGACACCCTGCCAAAGGGTCTTACTTGGCAAAGCCCCATGAAGTTCAGAAACAAACAAGAGATGCCGACTGGAAACAGAGTTAGCAACGTTGCTTTCCTGAAAAAAAGGCCCAAGTGCCTTTGTTTCTCTTTTAAGCCTTATGGGAGGGGCCAATCATCTCCTGGCCTTACTCCTGAGTTGTCCCTTTTGCTTTAGCTGCTCTTGCCTTCTGGAAGCTCTGTGCATACATGCACTAGGAACAGACTCCTCCTGTTCCTCTGCCTCTCTGCTGTCCAACTCTGGGGGTTCCGGAGTCTGTGCATCACTCCAAAATGTCCCTGGCCCCATCTCTGCCTCCGACGCACCACTTGTCTGAAGTGGTGTAGGGTTTTACTGCCTGGGCAGGAGGTTGGACTAGAAGACCTCCAAGATCCCTTCCATTATTCTATTCTATTCTAATCTGTTCTGTTCTGTTCCGTTCCGTTCCGTTCCATTCTTTTCTGTTCTAAACTTTTCAGTGGAAAAAAGAGAATGAGTCTTTCCTGAAGATTACAGACCAATTACTTGTTTCCCTACAACACTCAAGACGCTCCCTTGAATAATGGCAAATTCCATGTATCTGAAGGGAGATTATCTCCGTCCAGTTCAGAAAAAGAGAAAGTACCAAAAAAAATCAGGAGGAACAACAAACAACCTTTAAAACAAATCACAACAGAAGTTAATTTCGCTATGGGTTGGATTGACTTCAAAACAGCCTGAAAAGGTTAGGTATAAGATACAATGGTTTTGTTTTTCCCCCAGCGTTGTGCAAAATTTGTCCTCCCAGCCGCGGGCGGTGCATCTTAATAAATTATGGTGTTTTTTATAGGCACTAGTAATAATTTGATATACTGCAGGAATAGTCCACTGGACTCAGATGGACCACAATAACCTTGGCCAGCAAACCAGAAAACTGCTCTATGAATAATACAGAACAACCCTCCCGGTGTCAGAAATCTTTCTCGACAAAACCACAGAAGATTTATATCTGTATCATTTGCACATAAATGTCTGCTTTTATCTTCAAAAAAAAAAAAAAAAAAAAAGGCTTTCCAAAAACAACTCTGCTGGAAAAAAGCCTGCAAGCAAAAAAATATTCGATGGACTGTAGGTTACATCCTCTTTTTGTGTCTTTCTTCTTTTACCTGAGAGATAAATACGGTGATATAATCAGGTGCAATCGTATTTATGCAAACTTGCTTTCTCTTTCCCTTCGGCAAAGCGTCAGCGGCCTGCAGTGAGTGAAATAAGCTGTCGGTTTTCTAGCACTTGGGAATGGAAAGGCGCCACGGAACAGAAGTTTTTTTTCAGGGTGATACACCAGCTTCTGCGAGCTACAGATAGAACTGAATCCGAGCCAAGGCGAAAGGATTGGCTGCAAATAATATATTATTTCCAGTTATTTAGAGCTGTCTCTGAAGAGCAGGATTTGGGATCAGCCAGGAGGGAGGTGGGGTTTTTTTTTTTAAAAAAAAATGTAAGTGGATTGATTTTAAAGTGTTCGTAAATTGTTTTTTAATTGAAAACTTTACAAAGGGCGTGAAAGCTAACACAAACTAGTAAAGGGTAAAAAGCAGGGAAGGACGGAAAAAGGAAGGAAGGGAGGGAGGGAGGGAGGGAGGGAGGGAGGGAGGGGAGAATGAGATGAAAGGAGGGAGGAGGGGAAGGAAGGAAAGGAGGGGGGAGGAGAGAGGAAAGAAGGAAGGAGGAAGGAAGGAAGGAAGGAAGGAAGGAAGGAAGGAAGGAAGGAAGGAAGGAAGGAAGGAGGAGGAGGAAGGAAGGATGGAAGGAAGGGGAGGAGGAGGGAGGAAGGAAGGAAGGGGAGGAGGAGGAGGAGGAATGGAGGGAGGGAGGGAGAATGAGATAAAAGGAAGGGGGAGGGAGGGGGGGAAGGAAGGAGGGAGGGAAGGAAGGAAGAAAGGAGGGAAGGAAGGGAGAATGTGATGAAGAAAGGGAGGGGCGGGGGGAGGGAAGGAAGGAAGGAAGGAGGGGGGAGGGAGGGAGGGAGGGAGGGAAAGAAAGAAGGAAGGAATGAAGGAAGGAAGGAAAGGAGGAAGGAAGGAAGGAAGGAAGGAAGGAAGGAAGGAAGGAAGGAAGGAAGGAAGGAAGGAAGGAAGGAAGGAGGAAAAAAAGCATAGAAAGAAAGAATAAAAAGAAATAGCAGGAAATATAGATGGTCCCGACTTATGACCACAATTGAGCCCAAAATTTCTGTTGCTAGGTGAGACATTTGTTAAGCCCCATTTTATGACCTTTCTTGCCACAGATGTTAAGTGAATCACTGCACCTTATTAAGTTAGTAGCGCTGTTGTTAAGCAAGTCTCGGATAGGAGAAGACCAGGAAGAACAAGAGATCCAAGTCAAGAACCCCATGAATTCCATTGACTCCTATCTAGTGTCAATTTAGCTTTGACCATTAGTGGACCATGTTTTTATCTATAGATAACAAGAATAAACTCTTCTGTGCTTTGTCTATGGAGAGTCTCCATCCTCCAGGTCTTTTTCAAGAGGCAACTGGACTTCCTGGTTTTTTCTTGAAGACGTTTCGCTTCTCATGCAAGAAGCGTTGGTCTTCTGTGCTTTGATCTCAACGAATGTTCCTGGCTCGTTGCACTGACACTGTAGGCCAGTTGCCTGCTGCTGTTGTGATTATATCCCCCCTTCCCCTCTCCCCCCCCCCGGTAGATGACTAGTTTGCTGTGTTGTGCAAAATTGCTTGCAGAAGTTCTTATTCGCAGTTGTGAATTTGTGTCAGGGAGACAAAGATGACTGGTTTTCTCTTTGAGATTCTTAAAAATTATACAGGTAGTCCTTGACTTCCAACAGTTCATTTAGTGACGATTCAAAGTTACAATGGCACTGAAAAGGGTGACTTCTGACCGTTTTTTTCGCAGTTACGACCTTTGCAACGTCCCCCGGGATCATGTAATCAAAATTCAGATGCTTGGCAACTGTTTCATATTTATGACGGTTGCAGTGTCCTGGGGTCATGTCATCCTCTTTTGTGACTTTATGACAAGTAAAGTCAATGGGAAGCCAGATTTGCTTAGCAACTGTGTTACTAACTTAACAACTATAGTGATTCACTTAACAATGTTTGATTGACCTATTTTAATATTTATCTGTTTTAAATTTTCAGCCTAATTTATATTTGTTTTTAGTATGATTTAACTTTTATGTATTGGTTTTTAGTTGGCTGTTCACCACCCTGAGTCCATAAGGAGAAGGGCGGTATATAAGGTCTAATTAATAAAATAAATAAATAAATAAATAAATAAATAAATAAACAATTGTGGCAGGGAAGGTTGTAAAGCGAGGCAAAAAATCTTAACAATTGTCTCACTTAACGACATAAATCTTGGCTCGATTGTGGTTGTAAGTCAAAGGCCACCTGTAGTCACGATTAATCCTATCGGTGGTTGTTGCACTTCTGCAAAATGCAAAGCCATCCCTTGACCTGTGTAAAGAAGAGTGTTCTGTAGGCAATCCTGTAAAGGTAAAGATTCCCCTTGCACATATGTGCTAGTCGTTCCCGACTCTAGGGGGCGGTGCTCATCTCTGTTTCAAAGCCAAAGAGCCAGCGCTATCCGAAGACGTCTCCCTGGTCATGTGGCTGGCATGACGCAACACCAAAGGCACACGGAGCGCTGTTATCTTCTCACTAAAGGTGGTCCCTATTTTTCTACTTGCATTTTTTACCTGCTTTCGAACTGCTAGGTTGACAGAAGCTGGGACAAGTAACAGGAACTCACCCCGTTTCGCACTGCTAGGGATTCGAACTGCTGAACTGCCGACCTTTTCGATTGACAAGCTCAGCATCTTAGCCAATGAGCCACCACGTCCCTTAGGCAATCTTGCCCCCACCCCACCCCGCTAATGGCATCGCAAGAGGGGAAAATAGATCAGAGCCACTCCTCGGATAAGCATCGTTTTGACAGGCCGTATAAACAGAGCCACAAAAATGACTGCCTAGTAATGTTAATTGATTTCCAAGGGCTCTTAAAATGCATGGAAGCAAGAAGATAAGGAGACCTTCACGGCAAAGGCCAGGCTCACGTGTCCTGAGCAATTTTCTTGTGTGAATGATTTCTTTGTATCTGGTAAATCCCTTGACGGTCCCCCAAACTCTTGAGTCACCCAAGAAGGCACAAAGAAACGAAACCAAAATGCACAACTCTTTTATTGAATGTACCCGTTCTTTAATATTTTGCCCAGGTAACTATATATATATAGAAGTGTTGCCTGAATTTGCATTGCTTCTATTCTTGGGAATCTATTCCTCCTCAGTTAAAGCTGATAAGCAAGAGGGGGAAAGGATACTAGCCCAAGGGACAGATTCCTAGACCTAAGCTCAACCCAATATTTTGTAAATCAAATCAATCAATCAATCAATCAAAGAATTTTTTGTTTAATTTGATGTATATGTCGCCCTTCTCCGAAGACTCAGGGCAGCTTACAATGTGTTAAGTAATAGCCTTCCTACTTTTGTACATTTATACAAAGTCAGCTTATTGCCCCCACAAACTGGGTCCTCAATATACCTACCTTAGAAAGGATGGAAGGCTGAATCAGCCTTGAGCCTGGGGAGATTCGAACTTACAGTAATTGCAGACAGCTGATGTTAATCACAATGCTTTAGTCTGCTGAGCCACCATGCCCGGTTAATATAGAATAGAATAACAGAGTTGGAAGAGACCTTGGAGGTCTTCTAGTCCAACCCCGTGCTCAGGTAGAAAACCTTATACCATTTCAGACAAGAGGCTGTCCGATTTCCCTTAAAAAGCTCCTGTGTCGGAGCACCCACCACTTCTGAAGGCATTCCACTGATTAATAACAAATAATAATAGTAATAATATAAATATAATAAATAATGGCATAATACGAATACATAATAAATAAAATAAAAAATAAAAAATTAAAAAAATCAAATGAAATTGAGGGGGCTGCCACAAGGAAGAGAGGGGTCAGCCAGATTCTCTAAAGTACCTGAAAGCAGGATAAGAAGCAATTGGATGGAAATGGATGAAGGAGAGACCCAACCTAGAACTAAGGAGAAATTTCCTGACAGTGAGAAGAATTACTCAGTGGGACAACTTGCCTCCAGAAGTTGCAGGTGCTCCATCACTGAAGATTTTTAAGAAGAGATTAGACAACCATTTGTCTGAAATGGTATCGGTCCTCCTGCTCAGGCAGGGCGGCTTGACTCGAACCGTGATGGCTACCTATGGCACGCATGCCCAAAGTGGCATGTGAAGTCATGTTGCTCAGCATGCACAGCCTTGCCTGTTTGTCTTCTGGTGCACATACGCACGCGATGATCAGCTGTCCTTTGCGCACATGGCAGTGCTGAAAACCGGTGTGCGCATGCACACCAGCCCAGCTGATTGTTGGGCGCACATGCCCACCAGAACCCAGAAGTTCAGCTTTTCCAGAGCGTGATCCCTTCGTGCATGTGGCAGTGCCGAAAATCGGCCTGCGCATGTGCACCAGCCAGCTGATCGTCGGGCATGCATGCACGCTAGGACCCAGAAGTTTAACTTTTCCAGAGCATGACTTGGTGCCGAAAAGATTTCCCATCATTGGACTAGGAGATCTTCAAGGTCCCTTCCACCTCTGTTATTCTGTTAAATCGGCTTTGGATATATATTTTTGGAAGTCTCTGTTAGTTTAATAAGCACAGGAAAATCTGCTGAAAGATAAATATTTATTTGGGAAATGTACAACTTCCAGCATGACTATCTATAGGATTAGATTCCCCCCCCCCCCTTGCTTTGGCTGCTTTAATGAGCAAAATGCTTGTCCCTTTTATGTCACAGAAGATCCATAGAGTTTGTTTATTTGTTTGTTTGTTTTGTCAAGCATATATTTTATGATAGATACAAGTATAAACATAATTATAAATGTATGAGAAGGATACGAATAAAAGAAAACATTAGGACAAGGGACGGTAGACATGCTGGTGCTCTTATGCACACCCTTACAGACCTCTTAGGAATGAGGTGAGGTTTATAGTAGACAGTCTAAGGTTAAAGTTTTGGGGATTTGGGGAAGAAACCATAGAATCAGGTAGTGCATTCCAGGCATTGACCAGTCTGTTACTGAAGTCGTATTTTCTGCAGTCTAGTTTGGATTGCTTTACCATGAGTTTGTATCTGTTGTGTGCTCTCGTATTGTTGTGTTTGAAGTTCAAGTATTCATTAGCTGATAGGACATTGTAGCAGATGATTTTATGTACTGTGCTTAGGTCAGACCGAAGAGGGTGAAGTTCTAAATTGTCTAAGCCCAAAATTCGAATCTGGTGGCATAAGGTATTTTGTTGCGAGCAGAGGAGTGGAGGACTCTTCTCATGAAATATCTCGGGACTCATTTGATTATATTAATGTCCGAGCCTATCTTTCTGTCCTCTGTTTCGAAAAGCAGTTTTATTGTGTTTATAGCCTGTAAGACAGTTTCCTGTGACAAAATTTCAGTGTTTTCAAAACCCAAGACTGTTGGTATTTTCTTCTGCTTAGGAAATGTTCGCCTGATGCTGAAATCTGCTTTTCAACTGCATTTTCTCCATCTTTCTAGCTTATCTCAGAATGCTTCAAAGTATCATTGAGGGTTATTTGAGCTTTCCTGAGGAAATGGTTGCTTTTGGTTCAGCTGTTTTCCTTGTCACATCTTTCTTTTTGTTGCCCGCCTCTTTTCACTGTCTCCACAACCAGATCTGCAAAGGTTTGGTGAAGGCATTCCTTACTATACACTTCCCTCGGAATATTCATTCGTTCATTCACTCATTCAGAGCAGCTATGGTATCCCCTTGATTTTGCAATATGGAGATCTTAAGACTGCAGCAGTTGTGGTCAATGTCTCTCCAATGTCATTACAAGCAAGAGGCTGAGGTTTTCAGTCTGTTTATAAGATAATTGGAAATTAAGGGCTAAAGGAATGTGTTAAATCCATATTTTTATTTTGGATCAGAAAATCTGGAACGGAGTAGAGAATAGAATAGAATAGAATAGAATAGAATAGAATAGATAGAATAGATAGAATAGAATAGATAGAATAGAATAGAATAGAATAGAATAGAATAGAGAATGAGGCGGGGAGGAAGGGAAGGGAAGGGAAGGGAAGGGAAGGGAAGGAGGGAAGGGAAGGGAAGGGAAGGGAAGGGAAGGGAAGGGAAGGGAAGGGAAGAAGAGAAGAGAAGAGAGAGAAGAGAAGAGAAGAGAAGAGAAGAGAAGAGAAGAGAAGAGAAGAGAAGAGAAGAGAAGAGAAGAGAAGAGAATTCTTTATTGGCCATGTGTGATTGGACACACAAGGAATTTGTCTCCAGTGCATAAGCTCTCACTGTACAAACAATAAAGTAGTATAATCATGAAGTACCAGTAGGAGAAGGTAGCAAAAAGATGAGAAAAAATAATAGTAATATAGCCCCACTACATGGGTAAATATGCTTAGATACCATGATCTAAGTGGAACCCATGCCGTGTAAGCAGTATCATTATTGGCTATGTTTGATCTTCAGGACCAAATATTAGAAATCTCTGCTGTGACATCCTGGTTTTCATAGCACAGAGCACTAATTTATCTGAACATATCCTTAAGTCATCAATTTTAAATCTGCATTATTAGTTTTCATTGTCCTCATGATCTACGCCTGCAAAGCTGGTGCCCCAATTTTCACCCATCCCCAGACAGTCCATGTTGCTTCCATTCATGAAACCTGTTGCTACCTAAATCTGTATGGATATACCTGATGTCTATGGAGATTCTCAGTCTTCCAGGTCCTGGTCGTTCCAAAGCTGCTTTTTCAAAAGGCAACTGGACCTTGTTTTTTGCTCGAAGATGTTTCACTTCTCATCCAGATGCTTCTTTGGTTCTGTGGCTACCTATATCTGATGTAATTTCCAAGCGTCAACCTCTAGTTCCAACTTATGAATGAATGAAGCTTCCAACTTACAATTAACAAAGGAATGTTGATTTTTAAACAGTTATACGACATGAGGTGCAAGTAGGATGAAGTTGGAATAGGGAATGAATGGGTCAAAGGGTACCATAGATGTGTAGAATTTTTTCTGAACCAACCCAGGGGCTACATCTCTAAAAGCAGGCAACACTAAGGAAAAGACCTAAGTACTATTAACCTGAAGCCTACATTTAATTTAATTTGATTTCATTTAAATTAATAATTCTAGCAAATGGAAAATGAAACCTACTATGTGAGATACATTTTCATTAAATGCAAAATATGATTATTTTCTATATATTTAAACACATTGAACACTACTGTTCCATGGCAACTTTCTTAGGAGCTCTTAGTAGCATACACCTCTTTGCTGCAGTCAATTTTATAACTTCTACTGCTTCTCACAAAGTCTGATTTATTAGATTTCACCTAGTATCCCTTGCAAGCTCTAACTTATTTATTAGATATTGTGCCTTTCCATCAAATTGGAAAGGATTTATTGAGCCTGAGCAAAATAGCAAGTAGGATGCTGGCCCTTCTGGAGGCAGCTGATAATGTTGAACATCAAGACCAGAATCCCAGAAGCCAAAGATTTCTAGCATCACATAAAGCTTCTCAGATCATCCTTAGATTCTTCTCTTTGAGGTTGAGGAACAAGAGTCAACGAGATTGAGCCAACGATCTGGCAACAGGTTTCTTGAGTCTTTGCTCCTGAGGTGCTTCTGAGGACTGCAGGGATCCATTCATTTCATTTGAAGTTGGTTCTGTTGATCAGGAGAAAAATAATCCCTTTCAGGCAACTCCTTTAATAGGGCAATGGAAGGAAGGAAGGAAGGAAGGAAGGAAGGAAGGAAGGAAGGAAGGAAGGAAGGAAGGAAGGAAGGAAGGAAGGAAGGAAGGAAGAGAAAGAAAGAAAGAAAGAAAGAAAGAAAGAAAGAAAGAAAGAAAGAAGAAAGAAGAGAAGTAAAGGAAGAGAAAGAAAGAAAAAGAAAGAAAGAGAAAGAGGAAGAAGGAAGGAAGGAAAGAAGAAGAAAAAGGAAAGAAGGAAGGAAAGAAAGAAAGAAAAAGGAAGGAAGGAAAGAAAGAAAGGAAAGAAGGGAAGAAGAAAGAAAAAAGGAAGGAAGAAAGAAAGAAGAAAGAAAGAAGGAAAGGAGGGAGGGAGGAGGGAGGAAGGAAGGAAGGAAGGAAGGAAGGAAGGAAGGAAGGAAGGAAGGAAGGAAGGAAGGAAGGAAGGAAGGAAGGAAATGTTTGAATTCTTCCAAAGTCTTGATTTACTCAAGGAATGTGTGTTAGGTGCCTCAGCTATAGATACTCTAGAAAGAGTGCAGAAATGAGCAACAAAGGTGATTAGAGGGTTGGAGGCTAAAACTTATGAAGAACAGTTGCAGGAATCAGGTAAGTCTAGTCTGGTGAAAAGAAGGGCTAGAAGTGACATGATAGCAGTGTTCTGATATCTCAGGGGCTGCCACAAAGAAAGAGGGTGGGGGGGGGGGGTCAAGCTATTCTCCAAAGCAAAGAAGTAATGGATGGAAACTAATCAAGGAGAGATCCAACCTAGAACTAAGGAGCAATTTCCTAATTGTGAGAACAATTAATCAGTGGAACAACTTGCCTCAGAAGTTATGAGTGCTCAATCGCTGGAGGCTTTTTAAGAAGAGACTGGACAGCATTTGCCTGAAATGGTATAGGTTCTCCTGTTTGAGCAGGGGGTTGGACTAGAAGATCTCCAAGATCCCTTCCAACTCTAATATTCTATGTTATACTATAGTTAAGCAACCTCTGGTCCTTCAATTTCCTCAATCATTAAAATCTTTAATTTGAGAGTCATCATTTGTGTAAGATTGGTGGAATTGATTGCATTTTTTCCACTCTTGCACCAAACAATTGTTCCAAAGGCAGAGTGTTCTGGAACCAAACGTTTGAGCAAAAGAAAGATGATTTATACATATAAGAAAAATGACAGATCCCCTGGAGGGTGGCAGGCGATAGCATTTTCAGCATTGCCCCGATGACCCGAGCTTTTCAATGTGATCCCTGATTTTTGTATGCGTTAAGGAAAGCGAGACTTTGAGCAACTTGATAAAACTGGCCTGGGGTGTCAGCTTTAAATCTCTTTAGCAAAGGCATGGACCCAAGTGTATTTTTGGAAGAGTGTATTTCATATCTAAAGAATGGTTTATGGAAGCTTATCTCAAGGCTTTCTGGAGCATTCTGATAGCTGCCTGATAGCAGCATGGTCTCTTTCATCTGTTTTAATTTCAGAGAAGATAAAAATAATCATGGGTAAAACCCAAGTTATAAAGTAGTGAATGTGTCCTGTAACTTACAATTGAGATGTTTGTGTGTATGTATATACACACACACAAACACATATGTATGTATGTATGTGTGTGTGTGTGTGTGTGTATCTATATCTATATATATCTATATATACAGTATATTTGAATCCAAGTAAGGGTATAGCTAGCTGATGAGAGCTAAATAGCTTGAAATAGATCTATACTAATCTCCCTTGATTTCTTTGTCAGTAAATATAAATTTAACACAGAATAGTTTGTCACGAAAGTGACTGCCTGAGGGCTCCTGGATTGGGGCAGAAAGGCGAAAAGGAAGCAGTATGCTCCTTCCCATATTTGGATAGACCAGGTTGCTTTGATAGAAAACGTATATAAAACCTGGTGTGTTTGTGTGTGTTATATACATACATACATACATACATACATTCTACAGAACTGGTAGTAAAATTGGCAGGAGGCTCCACCCTTTGACCCTGACATCATCAAACGCTTCTGCGCTTGCGCAGAACAGCACGCGCACATGTGAACAAAGCGATCACATGCACGTGGCCCTGTTGTGAACCGGTAGTAAGGGTAAGTAGAACCACCCCTGATATATACATATAATGGTTCCTGCTACATGGACATCTCCCTCCCTCCCTCCTTCTCACCCTCTCTCTCTCTCTCTCTTTCACAGCTCCCCAATCTGCTGGAGAATTGGAGGTCCAGCTGGCTTCATTACAACATCTTAAACATATAGATAAGATTGTTCCATGAAAGAGACCTTGAAGGATAAAGGATACTAAAAAGAGATTAGTGAAAAGAACAAAGAATCAGTGCTGTCACATGCAGGGGGGGGGGGAGGCTGTTTTGTAGAGGTATTTAGAAAGGGGACAGATTAGCAAGGTCACCCTCCCAAACCAGTTGACCTGGGGGATACACCCGGTATGCCTAATTTAATACCTGATAGTATGAACAAGAAATCCAACAGTATGAAGATTGTTCAGTTACAGCATCAAAACACACAACTCCAAATTAACGATAATTTAAATATCACAGAGTTAGGACAGCCGTACGCAATGAGACTGGAAGAGTCCAGCTGTTCTAGTGTCATCCCCAAGCATTGTGCATTTTCTCTGGATCTTAAAAATAAATTATGGTGTTTTGCCTTTGGAGAATTGCCATGCCTTCCCAGAAGCCCTGGAAGCAGGGGTGAAATTCAGCAGGTTCTGACAGGTTCTGGGTAACCGGTAGCGGAAATTTTGAGCGGTTTGGAGAACCAGAAAATATCACCTCTGGCTGGCCCCAGAGTTGGGTGGGAATAGGGATTTTGCAATATCCTTCCCCTGCCACGCCCACCAAGCCATGCTCACCAAGCCACACCATGCCCACCAAGCCACACCCACAGAACTGGTATTTAAAAAATTTGAATTCCACCACTGCCTAGAAGGAAGTTTTGACAACGCCAAATGTCTTCTTCTAAACTCTAAACAAAGTCCCTAGGATGGGCTCCTTGTGGTCTCTGAGCTTGGTTACTTCCTTTCAGATGCTCCATTATCCAACTAGGTAATATCATCAGTGCTCTGATGACGTTATCTAGTTTGGTAATGAAATGCCTCCAAGATAACAACCAAGCTCAGAGACCACCGAGAACTCCACAGTTCAATCCTGAGCTACAAATCGTCTCTTCTAAAATCCCTAGTGTGGGAATGCCGGATGAATATCCTTGTGAAATTTTCTACTTTCTGGAAAGGCATTTTAGGATGACCTTCGGTAACAAGATTCCTGGGCCATCCTAGCTGTTCCCAACATCAATCAAGAGTGAGCATGACTGTCCGGTTATAATAACCTCCTGGCAGTCACCTCCTGGCAGTCTCTCCAAGATTTAAGTCAGCAGCACTTTCATTAACACCATCCTGCTGCATGACATTTTACTACATTTTATACAGGGGTGAAATCCTACCGGTTCGGACCGGTTCGGACGAACTGCTAGGGATTATTGGCATCAGTTTGCTGAACTGTTAATACTGAAAACTGAACTAAAACTGAACCCCTCCTTGGCCCCACCCTCATCCGGCTGGTCGCCGCTCACCTCTTCTGGCCATGCGATATTCCACAGAATTCAATGCTAACCGCAGCAGAGAGAATGCTAACTTTTCTTCCTCCATTCAGAACAGAGCTGTCCTTTTAAGTAGTTCCCAGGAGGGAGCGGGCTGGGAGGGAACTGTAAAGGGAGCAGCAGCCCCGTTGTGAATGGAGGGAGAAAAGTTAGCATTCTCTCTGCCACAGAATTCAATGTTAAATGCAGCAGACAGAATCCTAACTTTTCTCCCTCCATTCACAACGGAGCTGCTGCAGCTTGTCCCTTTTAAGGTAGCCCCCAGGAGGGAGGGGGACGGGGAGAGCAGCTAGAATGGAACCATTTTCATGAAAGGCAGGAAAATGGGGAAGGGGATTTTCCTGCCTGTCATCCATTCCTCAATCTCAGCACATACTGAGGGAAGGATGGTAGGCAGGAATATTCCCCTCCCTATTTTCCTGCCATTTGCGACAAGGAGTGGCTGGGAGGGGAGGGGCCGGTGAGGAGCCCCTTGATGTGAGTGATGTCAAGTTGGCCACACCCACCCAGTCACATGACCTCCCCCAACAAGCCACGCCCACGGAATCAGTAGGGGAAATTTTTTAATTTCATCCCTGATTTTATACCTGGAGACTCCAAAAGAGTAAACCATAAGGGGCAGTAAAACATAAAGGACAGTTGCTAAAGGTTCTTGAGTTTACACTTGCTTTGAAGGAGTAATCTGTGGGAAGTATAAGGTTGGCATATCTCTGAGGGTGGACTGTGACCACTTGCCATGGCAACTCACTGTGGCCAACTTGCTGCAGGACAACTCACCGCCGGACAATTTAAGAATTCAAATTATTTAAAATAAATAACATTTTAATGTTTGTCATTCACATTTCATTCCTCTCCTCCTTTGGCATCCTTTTTAAAATTATTCTATTCCACCATTTCTTCAATATTAGTGTAACTCTTGTCCTGCAGTGAGTTGCTCTATGCCGAAGTTGGCTGTGGCAAGTTGGCTGTGGTGAGTTGACCGTGGTGAGTTGGCTGTGGTGAGTTGGCTGTGGTGAGTTGGCTGTGGTGAATTGGCCATGACAAGTTGGCCATGGTGAGTTGGCTGTGGTGAGTTGGCTGTGGTGAGTTGACCGTGGTGAGTTGGCTGTGGTGAGTTGATTGTAGCAAGTTGGCTGTGGTGAGTTGGCTGTGGTGAGTTGGCTGTGGCGAGTTGGCCGTGGCAAGTTGGATGTGGTGAGTTGGCCGTGGTGAGTTGGCCATGGTGAGTTGGCTGGGGCAAGTTGGCTGTGGTGAGTTGGCTGTGGTGAATTGGCCGTGGTGAATTGGCTGTGGTGAATTGGCTGTGGTGAATTGGCCATGACAAGTTGGCTGTGGTGAGTTGGCTGTGCCGAGTTGGCTGTGATGAGTTGGCCATGGTGAGTTGGCTGTGGTGAGTTGGCCGTGGCAAGTTGTCCATGGTGAGTTGGCTGTGGTGAGTTGGCCGTGGCAAGTTGGCCATGGTGAGTTGGCTGTGGTGAGTTGGCCGTGGCAAGTTGGCCATGGTGAGTTGGCTGTGGCGAGTTGGCCATGGCAAATTGTCCTCTGATTGAGCCCTACAAATTTTGCTGAGGTCTCTGGTTTCCCTGTCTGTGAGGACTCCAAGTTCAATTCAGATGCAACTGAGAAACAGAGAGGTGGTGCGAGGCAGTCAAAAGGAGGTGCTCAGATCAATGACACTGAAATAGTTTGGTTCCCTTCCAAATAGCCACAGGACTGCATTGACTTTCTGAATGGCTTTGGGATGTATTTAAAACCCAGTGTGATTAGAGGCTTACACAGTGGATTCAGGCATTGCCTGCAAATGGGCAAATAAAAACATGCTGTTTATTTATTTTAGAGCTTAATTTGATGTACTGTACAGGAGTCAGGCCATTTCGGTGCATTCGGAAGAGGGAAGGGTGCTAATCAGCTGCAGAAGGCCCTTAAATCTGGTTGGTAAGCAAGCAATGATTTTACACATCATGTAAAGCCCTGGTTTGCTTCAGCATATGTTCTGACCGAGGCTTCCTTAGAAAGTAAACAGCACAAACTTAGTCCTGGCAAACCTCTTTAATTCAAACGGCTGTGAATTATTGTCATTCCTAGTCCAAAAGGCTTCTCAAACAGTCTATCAGAGGAATGTTTACAAACACTCACCTTATCTCCCTTGGAATGCTGCCAGAGAACTAATTGCCAAATGCAGGGCAAGGCCAAACTTAGTACAGAGTCAAACAGAGCTTTTCCAGACCAGATGAACTAATTGCTTCCTGCAAAAGCTCATGTCCCGTTCATTTCCTCTTTTATCTCTTATGGGAGGGGCCAATCATCTCCAAACCTTACTCCCAAGTCAACCCTGTTTCCTTAATTGTTCCTGTCTCATGGCAGCTCTGCGCATGCGCATAGTGGGAACAGGCTCCCGCTGTTCTTCTGCCTCACTGATGTCAGACTCCGGAGGCAGCAAAGAACTCCCAGATGGCTCTGGCTCCCTCTCTGCCTCCAAATCAGAGCCCTCGTCCGAGCCTTCCCCAGTCTCCAGGACTGGCCCATGTTCCCTCCCCCCAACCTCCTCACTGTCCGACTCTGCTGCCAGCTCTGCTGGCCACCTGGGGGCCACAACAGCACAATGCATTGGCTTGAGTTGGTTCAGTATGCACAATATGCAAGTTGTAAATTGTGATTTCCATGCACCCCTGTCCAGCATTCCAGTCTAAGGCTGCATTAACTGAGGGATAGAATCAAGATCACGTCAAGTGTTAGCACCACTTTATTAAGCCTTCGTAAAACCACACTTGGAATACTGCATCCAATTTTGGTCACCATATAAAAAATGATGTTGAGACTTTGGAAACAGTGCAGAAAAGAGCAAGAAAGATGATTAGGGGGCTGGAGGCTAAAACATATGAAGAACAGTTGCAGGAATTAGATATGCTTAGTTTAATGAAAAGAAGGACCTGGGGTGACATGATAGCAATGTTCCGATATCTCAGGGGCTGCCACAAAGAAGAGGGAGTCAAGCCATTCTCCAAAGCACCTGAGGGCAGGACAAGAAGCAATGGGTGGAAACTAATCAAGGAGAGCAGCAAGCTAGAACTAAGGAGAAACTTCTTGACAGTTAGAACAATTAGCCAGTGGACCAACTTGCCTCCAGAAATTGTGAATGCTCCAACACTGGAAGTTTTTAAGAAGATGTTAGATAATCATTTGTCTGAAGTGGTGTAGGATTTCCTGCCTAAGCAGGGGGTTGGACTAGAAGACCTCCAAGGTCCCTTCCAACTCTGTTATTCTATTTCTATTTCTATTTCTATTTCTATTCTATTCTATTCTATTCTATTCTATTCTATTCTATTCTATTCTATTCTATTCTATTCTATTCTATTCTATTCTATTCTATTCTATTCTATTCTATTCCTATTCCTATTCCTATTCCTATTCCTATTCCTATTCTCCTATTCCTATTTTATTCTTCTTTTTGCTATTTTTGCAGCAAATGAAGGCAATAAGATTCTGGCAACCTCGATTTTTCTCCTTAAAGTTGAATCTGACAAGGAGAAGAGCATGGATCTCTGTTGCAAAGAAATCCTAGATCATCAAGCAGATGATCAACAGAAAAGGTTGCCTTCCCTCTCATGAATCACACTCTGGAAGGCCAGAAAGTGAATTGTGTTATTTTTAGCAGCTGAATGCCAGATAACTGACTTTGCTCGGGGTAGTAACTCTGAGGTGCAGAGGCCCAACAGCATGCTGGAGATTGCGTTCCAAAGAAAGTTACGGATCGTCCCTGGGAGGAAAAAAAAATCCCCATAAAATAAATCATTAACGTGGTAGAGTCTGGATGGAGGAAATGGGAGTGGACATGTGTGGGAGGGGATCAGAGAAAAGGTCTGGCAGATTGAGATAAATAAATAGGTTTCTATTCCTGCTTGAATTTGGATACGTCAGTTAGACTTTGTAAACCAGATTTCCACATTAGACATGGATACATACATACATGAATCTTTACTTCATGTGGGAAAAGTTAGATGAGAAGAACTCTGGAGGATTATGCTCAAGGCTAGTCATCCAGCATCCAGTGAGCTTGTCCACCTTCTGCAGCTAATGAAAAATTGAAACTTTTCTAAACTGAGATAATTATATGGTAACTGGCTGACAAAGCCTACTCCTCTCTCTGAATACTACTCCCACTAGGTTCTGTCTTGGAAGGAGGAACACAAGATTTTTTTTATTTAGATATCTCTGTCATTTGTCTGTCCATCCATCCACCCATCCACCCACCTACCTATCATGTCATCTATCATATCATATCATATCATATCTGTCTGTCTGTCTGTCTCTCTCTCTTTCTGTCTGTCATATCTATATTATCTATCTATCTATCTATCTCTATCTATCTATCTATCTATCTATCTATCTATCTATCTATCTATCTATCTATCTATCTATCTATGTCATCTATCATATATGCCTGCCTGCCTGCCTGTCCATATCTCTCTCTCTCTCTCTCTCTCTCTCTCTCTCTCTCTCTCTCTCTCTCTCCCTACCTACCTACCTACCTACCTACCTACCTACCTACCTACCCACATCATCTGTCTGTCTGTCTGTCCATCTGTCCATCCATTCGATTGTCCATCCATCCATCCATCCATCCATCCATCCATCCATCCATCCATCCATCCATCCATTTATCGTACTTTTATTATTTTTACCAATAAATCAAGGTGGCAAACATAACCAACACACCTTCCTCCTCCTATTTTCCACCCCACCCTGTGAGATGAGTTGGGCTAAAAGAAGAGTGACTGGTCCAAGGTCACTCAGCTGGCTTTCGTGGCTGAGGCAGGATGTGAACTCATGGTCTCCTTCTTCCTCATCTGGTGCCTTAACCACTAGATCAAACTGGTTCTATCAATAGGTAGTACAGATAGGTGTTGTCCAAGCTGGCCGACTCTCTATCCTGGCCTCCTCCAGTGCATCTGAACCATGGAATGGTTCTGAAATTGAACCGGAAAATATTTTCAATAGGCGCAGATCGCCTATGATGACATCTGGGGCAGTGGGCTGAGCCTTCCTCCAGTTTTACTACTGGTCCGAACTGGGGGCAACCCACCACTGGTCTGAAGAGGTGTAGGGTCTCCTGCCTAAGCAGAGGGTTGGTCTAGAAAACCTCCAAGGTCCCTTCCAACTTGATTCCCTTTTATTTTTGCCTGTCTCTTCCTCCACGATCTGTTTGCCTAATGAAAACACAACCCAGGAATTTTGGAATAAAAGCAAATTAGCTTTGGGGTGCTGGGAAATTGTGAACTTTGGATCCCGTTTGGATTTATGAAGAGGTAGGGAGATGTAATTACAACAGGGTGAGGTCTAAAAGTACAGGCCGGACGAGGAAGTTGAACCAGTCTCCGCTCCCTACCTGTTGGCATTAGCCTGTCACCTGTGACTTGTCACCGTAGGGTTGAACTTTGATTTCGTTTTATTATATTTTGGTCAATATTTGTAGCCATCTATTTTATGGACCATCCTGCCAGGAAAACTAGAAACACATCAAACAAATTCTTTTTTCTGTTTTTTAAAGTCAGTATTTCTGGGAGAAAGAGATTCACCAGATGAACTAGAATGTGGTGCTTTCGTGTAAGACGAATCTTCGGCCTCATTTTCTCAATTTGTCCTCCTCTGAAGTGCAATTTTTCTTTAGCCGTGGTACGTACTTTCATTCTTCTTGTAAGCCAAAAAAAAAAGAGAAAAGAAATAGAAAGTGACATTCACGAAAGGAAGCTGGCTGGGTTAATCCTTCCCCTTCTCGGCCGCTTAAAAGTGATCCACTGCCATCGTTGTATTTCCTACTTTCTCAGTGGAACCTAATTGAACTTAAATTACAAGCTTGAGAACATGCTGAAAAGGCAAAAAGATAAATTGTCCCTTTCATACAATGCCCAGGAAGCTGACAAAAAGAATAATTTCTTTGGCACCGATTCATAATGGCATTCATTATCCAGGGAAGGGAACAACTCCTTGCTGGAAAGGAAAATTGTGTGGATGTTCCTGCTTGGGGCAAAGAGATTTTCATTAAAGAACAGGGAGCACTGCAGCTACTGTTCCGATATAGGAGTCACTCATTCTACTTCAGCATTGCATGGAAGGGAGAAGAGAGGCGTTATTATAAAACACGAGGAAGGTTAGATCTCCAATAGAAGCAAATATTTCTAGCTCAGGGTTGAATTGAGGGATCCTTGGGGCTGGGATGGGCTGCTGGGGGTTCACAGGATGATGATGATGATGATGATGATGATGATGATGATGATGATAATAATAATAATAATAATAATTTTATTTCTATACCGCCCTTCTCCTGAAGGACTCAGGGCGGTGTACAGCACATTAAAAAACACAGAAAACAGACAACAATTAAAAATAATTAAAATTATTAAATATTTTGTCTCAAATTAAAACACCCAATTTAAAATAATTTACATTGATAGCCCGGCCTGGTGAAACAGGTATGACATTATTTTTTCAGTTTTGTGCATAGGTTCTCCTGGCAGAGTTTATAATATGTAGAATTAGATATAATAATAAAGAAATACAATATCTAAAAATCATCTTGGTAGTTTCTTGGTGGGGCTGTTGCCTAATTAACTGCACAATACATGGATAAACTTAACCATAATTCGCTATGCAGTTCAATAATGGTTGAAAACTGAACAAGGAGAGATTCAACCTGGAAATGAGCATAAATTTTCGGACAGAAAATCCAACCCATGGGACAGAAGTTGCCTTCAGAAGTTGTGGGAGCTTCATCACTGGAAGCTTTCAAGAAGAGACTGGACTGCCATCTGTCAGAAATGGTGTAGGGTCTCCTGCTCGAGCAAGGGGTTGGACTAGATGACCTACAAGGTCCCTTCCAACTCTGTTATTCTGTATCTGTGTCATTTGGGAGACTACAAGCATCCTAGACCCAAGCTAATTCCAAACAAGTTAAAGAATTCCTGGAAAGAGAGACCTTTCTTTTGTGTGAACTTCAACAACGTAGAGTTGGGAAGTAGGTGTGTGTAGTAGGTGTGACAGCTAAAGCACTGTGATATTGATAGTCAGCCTTGAATTGTGCTAAGTAGGCAAACCTATCCATATGCTTTGATCAAAAGGAAGAGCCTGGTGGCACAGTGGACTAAGTGCTGTTAAAGTAGCACTTAGCTGCCAGCTGCCTGCAATTATTGCAAGTTCAAATCTCACCAGGCTCAAGGTTGACTCAGCCTTCCATCCTTTCGAGGTAGGTGAAATGAGGATCCAGATTGTGGGGCAATAAACTGACTTTGTATAAAAAAAAGCACCGCTTAGGGGGTGCCGAAAGCCTTACTAAGCAGGTATATACAAAAGTATGAAGGCTACTGCTTAACACATTGTAAGCCACCCTGAATCTCCGGAGAAGGGTGGCATATAAATCTAACAAATAAATAAATAAGTAAGTAAGTAAGTAAGTAAGTAAGTAAATAAATAAATGCCTGCAAGCAACTTCATAACTCTATTATACAGACTTCAGGAATGATGGGGAGGTGGGGGTTGGAAAATCATACATACTGTACTCAGTGGGACATCTTTCCCTAATTCTCTCTGAGAATCCAAATTAAGAGGCAGCTACCTAGGTGCTGGAGGAGACTCCTGCGAGTCCCTTGGGCTGCAAGGAGATCAAACCAGTTAGTTTTAGAGGAGTTCAACTGTGACTGCTCTTTAGAAGGCCAGATCCTGAAGAGGAAACTCAAATACTTTGGCCACCTAATAAGAAGGAAGGGCTCCCTGGAGAAGAGCCTAATGCTGGGAAAGATTGAGGGCAAAAGAAGAAGGGGACGGCAGAGAATGAGGTGGCTGGATGGAGTCACTGAAGCAGTCGGTGTGAGCTTAAATGGACTCCAGGGGATGGTAGAGGACAGGAAGGCTTGGAGGAACATTGTCCATGAAGTTGCGATGGGCCAGACATGACTTTGCAACTAACAACAACAAATCATCTTGCATCCTAAAGGAAATCAACCTTGACTCTTCTCTGGAAGGACAGATGTGGAAGCTGAAGCCCAAATACTGAGAAGAGAGGCCCCTTTGGAAAGACTCTGATAAAGAGAAAGATGGAAGGCAAAAGGAGAAAAGGATGGCGGGGGGGAGATGGTGAGATAGTGCCTTCAATGCAATGAACATAAATTTGGGCAGACTCTGGCAGACAGTAGAGGACAGGGGCGCCAAGAGTGCTATGGTCTATGGGGCCGTGAAAAGTCGGATATGACATAGCAACTGTACAACAACAACACTTTGCAATGAATATGTCAACACTGAGCTCTAAAAGTAATAAAAAACAGTTGGTGGGTTGCTAGAAGAGGTGGTCACTCAATTTCACTCATCCTCACTCCCTTGTTACTTAGGGCTGGCCAAGCCCAGTGTAAAAATATGGGAAGGTTTTCTCTGGAAACGAAACATTCATCTTGCTGTTTTGCTTTTTTGAACCTTTATCATTCAATGCTCTCCGTAGAGAATCTCATTGTGCACAATGCTAAGTGATTAATCGCCATGTCTTTCTTTCTCCAGCTGCTTCTCTCTCTCTCTCTCTCTCTCTCTCTCTCTCTCTCTCTCTCTCTCTCTCCACCCCCTCTCATTTTTTTACTAAATATTTAAAAAGAATAAAACGATACAACTTTTGAAAAAAAAGTGTCAAAAAAGTAAAAATAATAGATGATGAAAGAAAGAAAAAGAAAGAGAGAGAGAGAGAGAGAGAGAAAAGGCTATTAAAAAGCAGCTTCCGATTTTACCAGCAACTACACATACATTCCTTTTTTATCTCCTCCCTCTAACGTCACAACATAATTTCCTGCTTTCCATAATCTTCCCTTCCTAATCATCACGCCCATATGTCACAAGTTCATTTTTCTCTTCTTTTAGCAAAGAGTTCAGCAAGGGTTTCCAGTCCAACAAATGTGGCTGTGGTGTTCATTCTCTAACCAAACCAGGATAATTTTGCCCTCTCTCCTACTTCTGACCTCTTCAGAAGCCATTCCTCCTTCGTGGAAGCACTTTACTTTCTCTGCATATAACAGTCATGCACAGTGGTGAAATCCATTTTTTTTTGCTACCGGTTCTGTGGCCGTGGCTTGGTGGCCGTGATGTAGTTTGGTGGGCGTGGCTTGTGGTATAGAGTTGCCAGATGTTGTATATTTTTTAATATTTCTCAACGTTGTACTGAAATTATAGAATTATTCCTTAAACACAAAGAATTGATCAGAGCTGCACAGTCAAATAAAAAATACACACGACAGCAAAGTAAAATGTAATTTAATATTTTACATATTATTATAATATATTTGATGTTTTGAATTTTAAGTAAAGTTTTGAAGTGATTATTTTAATATGTGTTAAAATGTTTGTAAGAAAATATATAATTTAATTGTATTTTTTTTTCCTACTTACCACCCCCCCCCCCCGCTTGTCCGCTATTTTTTTGGAAGCAGACCTGGCAACCCTTCTTGTGGACATGGCAGGGGAAGGATATTGCAAAATCTCCATTCCCACCCCACTCTGGGGCCAGCCAGAGTTGGTATTTGCCGGTTCTCTGAACTGCTCCAAATTTCCACTACTGGCTCTCCAGAACCTGTCAGAACCTGCTGGATTTCATCCCTGGTCTTGCAGCACTTATCATATACAAAAAATGGTCTTCCATAATTCTCTATCCATTAGTTCCAGCAAGAAATTATTATTATTATTATTAATTAATTAAATTTATATGCCGCCCTCTCTCCAACAAGGACTCAGGGCGGCTCACAGCAATAAAATAAAAATAATCAATATTTAAATGTTAAAACTATTAAAATTCCCCTTAAAAAACCCCTTCAGTCCCACCCAGTCTGGTGTCAATTGAATGTTAATCTTTCACATTTGGGGGGGGGGTGTATCTCTGTGTACAATTTTGGGGGTTTTTTTCTCCAGCTGTCTTTTTCATTCCTTAGCTTTCTCCTCATTCCACCTTGAAATACGTACACGATATACTTGGTATTCTTCCTTTCTTTTGGCTTTTTTCTCCAGCTATTTTTCTCGTTCCTTAAGTTTCTACTTATTCTCCCCGTTCTTCCTTGAAATATGTTCACATCACGATCTGCTTGCTTCCAGATAATGGTTGCTGTCTTTAACAAATGGTCTTGTTTTGTTTTTTTGTTTTTTGCTTGCTTCTTATTTCAAAACGCTGGCTCAGACTTCCAGAGATGTTTATTTTTCTTGAGTACCCCACTTCAGCTGGCCATGATTGCTGAATTTAAAAATTCAGGAGGGTTCTTGAGTGCATCATGATGGGGACAAAGGATGGCCGTCCTCACCTTCATGGACCATTGAACTGCAGGAACCACCTGGCAGACTCTGGGATGCTGCGAAGCCGTGAAGTCGACTGATGTGATTCTGAAAGTACATTGTCTATCATTTGCCCTTCCAGAGAAACTACTCGGAACTGAATCGCAAAACAACAATTGTGCTAAAAGGTATCTAATAAATATGTAAATCAGTCTATCTTTATTCATACAAGGTAAAGCTATTATCCTTACATCTTTACAGGGCATCACTTTAAATGACAGATCCTTTTTACAATATCTCTTAACACCTGTAAGCCAAGAAAACAATCTGGAGGCCGATGATACGAAACAAATAAAGCTACCAATAAAAATATATCTAATATTTATCTAATACTATATGTCACATGATGATATATCGTACTAGATAAGTATTAGATTTTCATAGCTTTGTTATTTCTCATGATTTGCGTCAAAGTTATTATCTTCTTGGTTTACAGGTGCCAACAATATTGGTAGGTCTATAAAGAATTGTGACTGTTCACTGTTATAATGACATACGACACAATGTTTTTCTTGGTTGTACATTTTCTCGCTGTTTTATCAAGACTTGGAGGTCTTCTGCTCCAACCCCCTATTCAAGCTGGAGACCCTATACCATTCTAGCAAGTGGTTTTCCAGTCTCTTCTTAAAAGCCTCCAGTGATGGAGTGCTCACAACTTCTGGAGTCCAGCTAACATTTTCCTCAGCTAGCTATTGCTATTGCTATCTCAAATCTATGAATGCTTCCTCAAAGGAAGTTTATCCAGTTCATTTTACAATGTTGGCCTATTGCCATCCGCCATCTGGGTCAGGGGTGAAATCCAACAGGTTCTGACAGGTTCTGGAGAACTGGTAGCAGACATTTTGAGTAGTTCAGAGAACCGGCAAATTAAATGCCTCCAGTGATGGAGTGCTCACAACTTCTGGAGTCCAGCTGTTCCACTGGTTAATTATTCTCACTGTTAGGAAGTTTCTCCTTAAATCCAGGTTGCTTCTCTCCTTGATTAGTTTCCATCCATCGTTTCTTGTCTTGCTTTCTGGTGATTTGGAAAATAGGTTGACCCCTTCTTCTTTGTGGCAGCCCCTAAATATTGGGACACTGCTATCACCTTCTTTTCACTAGACTAGACATACCCAATTCCTACAACTGATCGTCATGTTCTAGCCTCCAACCTTCTAACCATCATTGTTGCTCATTTCTGCACTATTTCTAGAGCCTCAACATTAAAAAAAAATTGTTAAGGCGCTTTTTACATTTTTTTCTTTTCTTTGACAATGTGGTATCTCTATCAGTATCATCTTTTGTTCTATTCTTGTTCTTTTTTTTTATTAGACTTCTATACCGCTTCATAGTGCTTTACAGCCCTCTCTAAGTGGCTTACAAAGTTAGCATAGAGCATATTGCATATTAGCATATTGCATTAGCATTAGCATATCGCCCCCAACAATCTGGGTCCTCATTTTACCCACCTCAGAAGGATGGAAGTCTGAGTCAACCTTGAGCCAGTCAGGATTGAACTCCTGGCAGTTGGCCTGCAATACTGCAATCTCACCACTGCATCACCATTGTCCTTCCTTCCTTCCTTCCTTCCTTCCTTCCTTCCTTCCTTCCCACTTAGCAATAGCACTTAGACTTATATACCGCTTTACAGTGCTTTACAGCCCTCCCTAAGCAGTTTACAGAGTCAGCATCTTCCCCCCAACAATCTGGGTCCTCATTTTACCCACCTCGGAAGGATGGAAGGCTGAGTCAACCTTGAGCTGGTGTGATTTGATCTGCTGATCTGCTGAACTAGCAGTCAACTGAAATAGCTGCAGTACAGCACTCTAACCACTGCGCCACCTTGGCTCACCATCATCTTTCTCTCTTTTCTCTCTCTTTTTTTGGTTATTTATTAAAAAAAGCAAAAGCAATGTTTTTTTTAGAAAAGATACAAAAATCTAGATGAACACTAGGGGGTAGCAAAGAGGTTGGGGGGGGGCTTGTACCTCTACTGGCATCTAATCTAGAATCTAGCCCAAATAAACAGCTCTAACCTGTTGGTTCTTAGGAGAGGAATAAAAAGGCCTGCTAGAAGCCAAGCTATTTTCTATAAGGTGTACAAAAGCTTGCATCAGGTTGGGTTCTACTTACCTTTACTACCGGTTCGCAATGGGATCACACACGTGCCTTGCTTCTGCGCATGCGCAGATTGACGATGACGACATCCGGGGCAGTGGGCGTGGCCTCCCACCGGTTTTACTACCAGTTGCTGCGAACCGGTCCAAACCGGGGGGCCAACCCACCAATGACTTGCATCCTTTGTCAGGTTGGTGCTTTCTGAATATGTTGGACTACAATTTCCATCAACATGGGAGGAAATAATGGGAATGGTAAACTGAGGCGGTGAAGAGTGAAGCTCCACACAGATTTCTGGTCTCCACAACTAAGAGAAAGGAGAACTGTCATGTTGGGAATATTTGAATATACCCCAAAGCCAGTGGTGGGTTTCAAAAATTTATGCTACCGGTTGTGTGGGTGTGGCTTGGTGGGCGTGGCAGGGGGAAGGATACTGCAAAATCCCCATTTCCTCCCAATCAGTTAGGACTCGGGAGGCAGAGAATAGATGGGGGCCGGGCCAGTCAGAGGTGGCATTTACTGGTTGGAATGTTGGTATCTGTAATCAGATACCAGGTTCATATTATCATATGTGGTGGACATGCCCAAAAGCCAAAAATAAAATAAAATAAAATAAAAATGGGACTAAAACAGTGGTGAGTTTCAAAAGTTTTTACTACCGGTTCTGTGGGTTTGGTTTGGTTTGGTTTGGTGGGCGTGGCATGGCATGGCATGGCATGGCATGGCATGGCATGGCTTGCTGGGCATGGCAGGGGAAATATACTGTAAAATCTCCATTCCCACCCCACTCCAGGGGAAGGATACTGCAAAATTTCCATTCCCACCCCACTCCAGGGGAAGGATACTGCAAAATCCCCATTTCCTCCCAATCAGCTAGGACTTGGGAGACAGAGAATAGATGGGGGCCGGGCCAATCAGAGGTGGCATTTACTGGTTGGAATGTTAGTATTTGTAATCAGTTACCAGGTTCATATTATCATATGTGGTGGACATGCCCAAAGGCAACAAAAATGGGATTAAAACAGTGGGTTTTAAAAGTTTTTACTACCGGTTCTGTGGGTGTGGTTTGGTGGGTGTGGCATGGCTTGCTCGGCATGGCGGGGGAAAGATACTGTAAAATATCCATCCATTAGATTGGGGGGGGGGGCAGTCAGAATTTTTACTACCGGTTCTCTGAACTATTCAAAATTTCCGCTATCAGTTCTCCAGAACTGGTCAGAACCTTCTGAAACCCACCTCTGCCCAAAGCAGCTGACATAGTCAAAGTTACTGGATGAACTTCCTTTGAAGAACCACTCATAGATTTAAGATAGCAATAGCACTTAGATTTACAGTATATACCACTCCATAGCACTTTATTAATCCATCTGTCAAGAAGATTAGGCTGAGAGTGAACTGCAAAGCTAACCAGGGGTCTAAATAAGACATGAAAATAATTACTTTCTCCCTTATGTCCTTTGATTCAAGACAAACAGAATTGGTTTTGTCCTGACCAGAAATACTCGTTTTAGAGGAAAATAAAATACTTCTCTTGCAAGGGTGTCAGATGAGAAACAAACGATTGTTAAAGGTAAAGGTAAAGGTTCCCCTCGCACATATGTGCTAGTCGTTCCTGACTCTAGGGGGCGGTGCTCATCTCCGTTTCAAAGCCAAAGAGCCAGCGCTGTCCGAAGACGTCTCCATGGTCATGTGGCCAGCATGACTCAATGCCAAAGGCTCACAGAATGTTGTTACCTTCCCACCAAAGTGGTCCCTATTTTTCTACTTGCATTTTTCGAACTGCTAGGTTGGCAGAAGATGGGACAAGTAACAGGAGCTCACCCCGTTACGCAGCAGTGGGGATTTGAACCGCAGAACTGCCGACCTTTCAATCGACTGGCTCAGCATCTTAGTCACTGAGCCACCGCATCCCTACAAAAGCTATAAAAATAAATGATTGTTACTTCACTCGAATTAGGAGCAGATTTACTCTGTGACATGCTGGGCATCCTTTCCATCTGGATGAGAAGAGTTTAGTAGCGCACGTTACTAAGCGACCCACCACTCATTCTAACATTTCCCTCAGCTAGCTATTGCTATTGCTAGCTCAAATCTATGAATGCTTCCTCAAAGGAAGTTTATCCAGTTCATTTTACAATGTCGGCCTATTGCCATCAACCATCTGGGTCAGGGGTGAAATCCAGCAGGTTCTGACAGGTTCTGGAGAACCGGTAGCGGACATTTTGAGTAGTTCGGAGAACCAGCAAATACCACCTCTGGCTGCCCCCAGAGTGGGGTAGGAATGGAGATTTTGCAATATCCTTCCTCCAGGAGTGAGGAGGGAATGGGGATTTTGCAGTATCCTTCCCCTGGAGTGAGGAGGGAATGGGGATTTTGCAGTATCCTTCCCCTGGAGTGGGATGGGAATGGAGATTTTGCAGTTTCCTTCCCCTGCCACGCCGAACAAGCCACAACACACTCACCAAGCCACGCACACAGAACTGGTAGTAAAAAAAAATTGATTTCGCCACTGATCTGGGTCCCCGTTTTACTGAACTCAGAAAAATGGACAGCTTGAGCCAGTCAGTATCGAACTCCTGGTTGTGGGCAGAGTTTGCCTGCAGATACTGCATTCTAACAGCTATGCCACCAGGGCTCCTGAGCTAATGGTAAGGACATGACGGAGAAATAAAAACAGTGTAAAGAAAGAAGATAGGATACCATCCTTGCTCTGTTATAGCTGTGGGATTTAGGGTCATCTGATGAAAGATGCAGGCTGAGACATTTGAGAAACAGAAGGAACATATTATATTAATGGGCTTAGATGCCACTAGCAGAAGATTAAGCCAACTCATGGAGGGAAAAGCTATCCGTGGCCATGAATAGCACCAGCTGCCTTTTTCATTGCCTTCATTTTTTCCCCTTTTGCATCATTCAGTCCCAAGAGAAGCTGCTGAGAGGCAGCACTGAGAGAAGCTGGGTGAGTTAAAATCTTGCTTGGGGAGGGGGGAAGGCTTGGTCCTCTGTGAAGCTTTTTTCTTTCAAGGGGACTTGGTCATTTGGAGGACATGACTCTTCCTGCAGAGATGTATTGCCAAGCTTATGAGAAAGTTAAGCATCATGTATTGGTTGCAAATCTTCGATGGAGACTTGTTTGTTGAGATCTGGATAAATCTTAGTCTGGGTTAAGCACATTTTATGAAGCCAACCAATTGTGTTTTACAATACGATAAATACAATACAATACAACACAACACAACACAACACAACACAACACAACACAACACAACACAACACAACACAACACAACACAACACAATACAATACAATACAATACAATACAATACAATACAATACAATACAATACAATACAATACAATACAATACACAAATACAAATGCAAATACAAATACAAATACAAATACAATACAATTCTTTATTGGCCGAGTGATTGGACACACAAGGAATTTGTCTTTGGTGCATAGGCTCCCAGTGTACATAAAGAGACAAGATACATTTGTCAAGAATCATAAGGTGCAACACTTAGTGATAGCCATAGGGTACAAATAAATCATACTAGGAAACAATATCAATATAAATCGTAAGGATACCAGGAACAAATTATAGTCATACAGTCATAAGTGGGAGGCGATGGATGATAGGAACAATGATAGTAATAGTAATGCAGACTTAGTGAATAGTTTGACAGTGTTGAGGGAATGATTTGTTTAGCAGAGTGATGGCGTTCAGGAAAAAACTGTCCTTGTGTCTAGTTGTTCTGGTGTGCTCTATAGCGTTGTTTTGAGGGTAGGAGTTGAAACAGTTTGTGTCCAGGATGTGAGGGGTCTGTAGATACTTTCACAGCCCTCTTTTTGACTCGTGCAGTATACAGGTCCTCCATGGAAGGCAGGTTGGTAGCCATTGTTTTTTCTGCAGTTCTAATTATCCTCTGAAGTCTGTGTCTGTCTTGTTGGGTTGCAGAACCAAACCAAACAGTTATGGAGGTGCCTGGTTTGGTTCTGCAACCGAACAAGACAGATTTTTATCGATTCATCATGATTAAATGGTCTCTGGTTTCAATTATGTGAATAAAACCATTGTTCCAACATTTCCTTCTGGAAGCTAATCCAGGAATTGTGACAGCCACACCCAGAATGTAGATCCATGCATTCAGAGGAACCTCTGTCCCTCAGGTGTTTTGCAAAAGGCAACTGGACTTTGCTTTTCCTTTGAAAACGTGTCACTTTTCATCCAAGAAGCTTCTTCGGTTATGACTGAATGGGGAATGGAAGGATTTATAGTCTTTGCAGTCGTTAGCCCTCGAAAGGTTGGTTGTTAGCCCTCTGAGAATCCTTGAAGCCACTTGGTGGTTTACCTATACCCCTGGGGTCACCTGAATCAGAGTGCAATCTGATTTGCACTCTGATTTAGGTGACCTTGAGGTAGTGGTGAAATTCAATTTTTTTTACTACCGGTTCTGTGGGCGTGGCTTGGTGATGTGGCAGGGGAAGGATACTGTAAAATCCCCATTCCCTCCCCACTCCTGGGGGAAGGATATTGCAAAATCTCCATTCCCTCCCCACTCCGGGAGAAGGATACTGAAAAATCCCATTCCTTCCCCACTCCGGAAGAAGGATACTGAAAAATCCCATTCCCTCCCCATTCCTGGGGGAAGGATATTGCAAAATCTCCATTCCCTCCCCACTCCGGGAGAAGGATACTGAAAAATCCCATTCCTTCCCCATTCCTGGGGGAAGGATGTTGCAAAATCTCCATTCCCTCCCCACTCTTGGGGCCAGCCAGAGGTGGTATTTTCCAGTTTTCCGAATTACTCAAAATTTCCGTTACCAGTTCTCCAGAACCTGTTAGAACCTGCTGGATTTCACCCCTGCCCTGAGGGTACAAATAAACACCGAAAGTGGCCTCAAGGAATTGCACAAGCTTCTTGGATGAGAAGCAAAATGTTTTCACAGAAAAAAACAAAAACAAAGTCCAACAAAAAAACTATGACCTGGAAAATTGAGAATCTTCCTAGACAAAGGACCTTTGGTCCTTGAAAATGAAACTACCTGCATTCTTTTGAACGTGGCTGGTACTTTGGCCTCATTCTCTAATCCAGGTTTCTGATCCTTCTCCTCAGTGACATTCAGACTCAGGGGATTTCAAGGCCATCTCACTCACAATGAAGATCCATCCAGATCTCACCTGGAGTTTTGTAGTTCAGGTACGGTAGCCTCACCGAACCAAAAGCCCATTACAATTCATTCCAGCCCCTTATGCTGAGTCACATGAGCTGAAGGGGGATTCAAAAAGTGGAATTGGCAACCTTTTGGGGGTTGTCCCATTCTTCTTCCCGTAAAGACACACGGGGGGGGGGGGGGAATTCTGATTATTTTTTATTAAACTCTGCAGCTTCAGGATGGTCTAACTTATTTTTGTTTTGCCTAATTTTTCTTTTGCTGGGTTCTCTCTCCCTATCAGATTTGGTCCCATTCTTTCGTATATTCCGAGGCCTGTACTTCTGATGAAGACAGAGGATTTTGTATTTCCAATGTGGGAGGAAGGAAGGAAGGAAGGAAGGGAGGGAGGGAGGGAGGGAAGGGAAGGGAAGGGAAGGGAAGGGAAGGGAAGGGAAGGGAAGGGAAGGGAAGGGAAGGGAAGGGAAGGGAAGGGAAGGGAAGGGAATAGAGGAAAGAAGTGAAGTGAAGGAAGCAAGAGGAAGGGAGTGTAGGAAGTTAGCACCTACCCCTCTCCCAGGGAAATGAGATATTTTAGGAAATATTAAGGGCAGAATATTTCCCCTAAAAGGGAGACAGAAACTCACCACCACCCCACCCCCCACACACTTTTGCCAATGGACCATTAAGGCCTGGGCCAGTCTATTCTACATAGCCATTTTCTACAGAGCCATAGTAGGAATTGCCCAAAGCCCTTTCATCACATCACCTAGCAAGAGTCAAGCAAGCCTGGGACACAGACAACCTACAGTTACCCCTGCATGGCCCCATGGGAGTCTGACAACCAATCAGCTCAATACAAGCTCAAATTCAAAGCCCAACAGAGGGCAGAAAACCCAGGCACTCTCAGCATCTCTGCCCTTTTTCCTTCATCCAAGATCTTCAAAGCATATGACGCTGTCCACCATTAAAACCATCGTTCCAAGCAGCCATCATGTTTTCAGTGTCTTTTTCCCCACTTGGAACTGAACCCAGATGGACATCTTCTTCTTCTTCTTCTTCTTCTTCTTCTTCTTCTTCTTCTTCTTCTTCTTCTTCTTCTTCTTCTTCTTCTTCTTCTTCTTCTTCTTCTTCTTCTTCTTCTTCTTCTTCTTCTTTCCTTCTCCTTCTCCTTCTCCTTCTCCTTCTCCTTCTCCTTCTCCTTCTTCTTCTTGGAA
Source organism: Coluber constrictor foxii (assembly GCA_038048745.1). Classification (NCBI taxonomy): domain Eukaryota; kingdom Metazoa; phylum Chordata; class Lepidosauria; order Squamata; family Colubridae; genus Coluber; species Coluber constrictor. The sequence continues at coordinate 8,769,962 of CM075972.1, forward strand.
TATTCTATGCTTTAAGTTCTTTACTGTTTTCACCCATAGTTTGATGGTTTATCAGATTGGATAAGAGAAGGGAAGAGTGCTTCAATCTGCAATGTGCACATTTATTCTTTGGGTTCCTGCCAAGGATGGCTATTTCAAATGAATTTCCAGGCGTTTTGCTTCTCAGCATCCGTGTAACAGTCCAGGACACATGGAGCTCTTCTATTTTGATGCTATTCTTTTTTTCCTACTGGTTTCTTTTCAAAAGCCCAAATTCATTTGCTGAACTGAGAGGCTGATGACTGTCTATTGTTCGTAATGAAAATCCATTCATCAGTGCACAGCAGGGGAGGAAATTAAATCTGGATGTTCTCTCTCTATTCCCAGGTAACTATTTCTGGTGAAGAAAGTTGGGCCATTCTTTTCTTTTCAGGAATTCAGAAACAACAACAAAGGAAGACAGGCAAGGTAATTGTTGCAACAAGCAGGGCTGAAAAGAAATGAGATATCTTATTTATTAGGCACACCGCTAACATTCCTGCCAGCATAGGGAGATGCCTTGTCTCCATCCATTCATTTTCCCTGCAGTGTAGAAAGTTAGCACCCACCCCTCTCCTAGAAGAATGAGATGTTTTAAAGGTAAAGGTAAAGGTTCCCCTCACACATATGTGCTTGTCGTTCCCGACTCTAGGGGGCAGTTTCAAAGCCAAAGAGCCAGCGCTGTCCGAAGACGTCTCCGTGGTCATGTGGCCGGCAGGACTCAATGCCACATGGAACGCTGTTACCTTCCCACCAAAGGTGGTTCCCTATTTTTATATTTGCATTGTTTACGTGCTTTCGAACTGCTAGGTTGGCAGAAGCTGGGACAAGTAACGGGAGCTCACCCCGTTAGGCAGCACTAGGGATTCGAACTGCTGAACTGCCGACCTTTCGATCAACAAGCTCAGCGTTTTTGCCACTGAGCCACCGTGTGTTTTAGGAAATATTAAAAAGGCAGAATATTATATTTCCCTAAAGGAGGAATGGAGAAACATGCTCTTGGAAAGCAGCCCCCACCTTTCTTAATAGCCCCCAGCAGATATTTGGTGCCCATTGAGAAGGACTGGGCCAGCCTATCTACAAAACAAAAGACCTTCAGCTCCAAGGTGATGGGATTAAGACATGACCCTTCAGGACATAATAGGAGCCACGGTGGTGCAGTATTAGTGAACTGCAAAGTCTAAATAAGACATGAAAATAATTACTTTCTCCCTTATGTCCTTTGATTCAAGACAAACAGAATTGGTTTTGTCCTGACCAGAAATACTTTTAGAGGAAAATAAAATACTTCTCTTGCAAGGGTGAGACGAGAAACAAACGATTGTTAAAGGTAAAGGTAAAGGTTCCCCTCGTGCATATGTGCTAGTCGTTCCTGACTCTAGGGGGCGGTGCTCATCTCTGTTTCAAAGCCGAAAAGCCAGCGCTGTCCGAAGTCGTCTCCGTGGTCATGTGGCCGGCATGATTCAACGCCAAAGGCGCACGGAACGCTGTTCCCTTCCCACCAAAAGTGGTCCCTATTCTTCTACTTGCATTCTTTTTTACGTGCTTTCGAAATGCTAGGTTGGCAGAAGCTGGGACAAGTAACAGGAGCTCCCCCCATTACACAGCACTAGGGATTCGAACCGCTGAACTGCCGACCTTTCAATTGACAAGCTCAGCATCTTAGCCTCTGAGCCACCGTGTCCCTTCATTTTATTTTATCTTCCCACCAATTTTATTTTATTTATCTCCCACCAATTTCTGGGAACAGATACTGAACTAACTGGGCTTTAGTTTTGAGGATCTCTTTGGGATCTCTTTCAGGACAGGTGCTTTGGAATGTACAAGATTATGTGCAAAGCTCCTCTTTAAGGCAACTGCATCTCTTTTCATAGAAGCCTGGGGGGGGGGACGGGGAAAGAACAGAGCTATTTTAATGAGTTGCATCTTTGGCCTTTTTAGAACCTGTGTTCTTATACACTCGGGCACATTTCAAAGCATCTATTCTGAATCATTTCTGAAGTATGCACAACCCTACTATTTATAAAGGAAAAGAAAAGAAAAGAACTAATAGTGGTAGGAAAGCTATAATTTAACTGACAAACGCTGATTAAATAAGGGGCAATTAACAGTAATTCAAAAATTAATTTCCCCACTAAGCTGCAAATCAGAACAATCTAAATGAGTTCAGCCTGTGAAATGAAGCTTTTAAGCAAAAAAAAAAAAAAAAAAAAAGGCAAGCTCAGGGAGCCTTTTGCACTGTTTGCTCCTTTGCCCATGGACATGTCCCAGTTTGAGCAGTTAATAGGTAATGAGTTCACACCACAGCATTTCAAGGACACTTTTGTCGAGAGGAGAAGAAACGGCTGTTGGCTGCGTTCGCCACCCGTCAACCCAGGATTTTAACTTTCATTCGTGGAATAAAATAGTAGCAACCCAATAATCCTATCTCAGGGGTCCCCAATCTTTCGTACCTCAGCGACCACTAAATTCATAATTTTAAATCCCACGGACCACTAATATGATCTGCCTAATGACCGGCTGGGTGGGCGTGGCTAGGTGGTCATGTGACTGGGTGGGTGTGGCCAACTTGATGTCACTCACATCGAGGGGTGCCTCGCCAGCCTCTACTCATCCCTCCCCTCACAGCCACTCCTCGTCTGCCCTCCCGGGCTCCTTAGGGCCCCAACAGGAAGCAGAACTTGTTGGAGCTAAGCAGCCACCATGAGAAAAAGTTGGCAAAACAGCTCAGTTCAAATTGGATCTGACCAAGAAGCACCTCACTCAGGACTAGAAGCTTAGGCTTTCCAAGCAGAGGGAAGACCTGTGGGAGTGGAGGCCAGGTACCAGCGCCTGGAGGTTCAGTGGGCTGAAATAGTCAGCCAGTTCCAGGCCATGATGCAGTCCCATTGGAACAAGGCCCTCTGGCTCCTTGCCACCAGTGGCACTTTCCTCCAGCTTTTGCCCAAAGCCCTGGAGGCTGAAGCAGATCTGAAGTTGGAATTTCTTTCCCCCCCTCCAACCTGCACAAAAAAACCCTGAAGTGGGAGACTCTCTGCAGCAACACAAACATTCTTTGCATGTATCCGGCCCAGGGGCTGTAGTTTGAGGACGCCTGATTTAGTGCAATATAAAAAAATGCAAATTATTTTTCTGCGGACCACCAGTTGGTGACCGCTGTTCTATCTCACTCTCAGGCAGGAATGGTAACCTTTTCTGACTGAGCATTTCACACAAACTTGTCTCGTTCAGTTGTGAAATCTAATTTTTTTTACTACCGGTTCTGTGGGCATAGCTTGGTGGATGTGGTGTGGCCTGGTGGGTGTGGCATGGAAAGGATTCTGCAAAATCTCCATTCCCTCTCCACTCCTGGGGGAAGGATATTGCAAAATCCCCATTTCCATACCACTCTGGGGCCAGCGAGAAGTGGTATTTGCCAGTTCTCTGAACTCTTCAAAATTTCCGCTACCGGTTCTCCAGAACCTGTCAGAACCTACTGAATAGCATCCCTGGTCTCATTGAAGTCCCAACCTGTTCTACATCTGCACCACTTCTTCCTAGCGTTATTCCTGCACTATGGCAGGAATGGGAGAACTTGCCACAGCCAACTCATCGCAGCCAACTAATCATGGCCAACTCACCACAGGAGAACTTGTCACGGGACAATTTACCAATTCTATTTAATTATTTAAAATAAGCACAAAAATTATTTTAATTTCTGCCATTCACTTTTCATTCTGCACCTCCTTTTGCATCCTTTAATGATTCTATTCCATCAGTTCTTTGATATTAGTGTAACTCTTATCCTGTAGCAAGCTGTTCTGTGGTGAATTGGCCATGGTGAGTTGTCCTGCAGCGAGTTGACGATGGCCTCTCTTGGGTCCCCCATGGGGTCACCGACCATCAGGCTCCAGACATATGGCTGTCCTTGCCACCGAGCCTTCTTTACCATGTACGATGTGTCCATATCATCTGACGTCCTGTATCTACACAGCCTGTTCAAAATACCTTTAAACTCATCTTTAAAATATTTTAAACACTATTTTTTCCTGATCTGGTGCCCTTTGCATTATTGAAAAATATGGATTCAGGCTGGCTAGGATTCTGACAGTTACTCATCAGAAGGATCTGGCATTAAGGAAGGTTCTTTGGGGAAGAAAACTAGGAAATCTTGAAGTTACTCAGCTTCCATTGACATCCGATTCCTGTCATAGGTGCCTGGCTGCACTTTGCACATATGGACTGTATTCACACAACACGTGTCATCAGGTCGGTAACCCAGCGGTGAAATCCGCCCGGTTCTATCTGGGTCGCCGAACCAGTAGCACTGGCAGAGGGAGGCTCCGCCCACTCACCAGGATGTCATTACGTCCCAGTTTTTTTACCTTCTGAGCATGTGCAGAATAGGCATGCACACACATAGCACACATGCGCTCCCGTTCCCGAACCGGTAGCGAAGGTAAGTGGATTTCACCCCTGCTTTAACCTAATTCAGTAATTGGGTGATGTGGGTTTTATGAACACAAGGCTGGCCAGCTTCTAAACTTGGGAAAGTTGCCAGATTGGGAAACTTCATGATCACTTTCTATCGTCCTTATTGTCAGGTTTTCAGGCCGTCTTCAAATAAATTGCATCTCACACAAAGTCTTTTATAAAACAAATTTCCATTTTATTAAGCACAGCACTTTTTACACCGACTCCTAGCAGCCAGCACTGACGTGCTGACCCCTAACCCCTCCTCTTCTTCCTTCCCCCACTCCTCTGCATTCATTGGCCATCTTCCCAATCATTCACCCCTAATCTACTGCTCCAATTCAAAGAATTTCCCCCCTCCCATCCATCTCCTAGGGGACATTATCTCCAGAGAAAAATAAGTGGGTGAAAGGCAACCGTCCCGTTGCAGACACCTGGGTTCTCCTCCTTATGTCAGCACTAGGATAAATGCATCTTGACGTGCTGACACTTATCTTAGAACCACTACAGCTTCCAAGATGGACATGCAGGTGAAAGATATCATAATGTCATGCTCATCTATTGTTGCTATAGACCAGTGATGGAGAACATTTTTGGTACCAAGTGCCCAAACCAAAATACACATGCGCATGTGTGCACACACATACCGGAAGCCCAGAAACTTGAAGGCCACCTGGTCTTCAGGTTTCCGGTGCGCGCATGCACGCCAGCCAGCTGGTCTTTGCACGTGTCGGAGCCCCAGAAACCAGGTGGCTGGCGTGCGCATGGGCACACCATAAACCGGAAGAGTAGCTGGTGACGGCATGCATTCCACAGAGTGGGCCTCTGCATGCCACCTCTGGTATGTGCGCCATATGTTCGCCATCATGGCTATAGACAGTTCAACTTGTGCAGCCCTTCTTAAAAGAATATAAGGTAAAGGTAAATGTGCTAGTCGTTCTGGGGGGGGGGGGGGTGGTGCTCATCTCCGTTTCTAAGCCGAAGAGCCAGTGCTGTCCAAAGATGTCTCCATGGTCATGTGGCTGACCTGACTAAATGCTGAAGGTGCATGGAGCACTATTACCTTCCCACCAAAGGTGGTCCCTATTTTTCTACTTGCATTTTTTACGTGTTTTCGAACTGCTAGGTTGGCAGAAGCTGGGACAAGTAATGGAAGCTCACTCCATTACGCAGCACTAGGGATTTGATCCGCCATACTGCTGGACTTTCTGACTGACAAGCTCAGTGTCTTAGCCACTGAGCCACTGCATCCCCTACTAAAAGAATATACAGGGTTGGTTTTACTTATCGTATACTATTGTATAGCCAAATGGTGTTAGGCATCTGTTTCTGGGCCTAATTCTTGGGTTATAGGACTATAGATTATGATACAGGCCAAAACCTTCTTAACCAATTCTATCTGAGCCTAGAGAGGAAGAGGAAAAGAGGACAACTTGTAGTAAGAGGGATGGCCGATATATTTTATAAATAAATTTTATAAATGGAAGAGGAGGAGGAGGAGAAGAAGAAAAAGAGGAAGGAGAAGGAGAAGAAGGAGAAGAGGAAGAAAGAGAAGAAGGTGAAGGAGAAGGAGAAAAAGAAGAAGAAGGAGAAGGAGAGGGAGAAGGAGAAGGAGGGAAGATGGAGACAGAAGGAGAAGAAGGAGAAGGAGAAACCATGAGTGATTATACCAGGAACCACAATATTTGTTCTTAATCAGGCTCACAAGGCAATGTTAAAAATTGTTCAGGTGTGAGACAGAAGAAGACTTTGTTGCTCTTGAGGTCCAGGGTGAGAAAGAGTTAATAGAACTCATGTCTGCTGGGAGTGACTTGCTGGGCCAAGCGCTCCTGACAGCTGCCCGGGTTTAAAATACAGCCCCTTGGAAAAGGAAAAAAAAAGCAGCTGCAGTGGAAAAGATGAAGGTCGGAAGTGCAGGAGAATTTTTGCCAACCTTGGCTGCACGTTTCTTGCCGAGAGGGAGCAGAGGGCGTGCACCGAGGCTGGAGTTTGTTTACAAGTCATTCTGGGACCAGATTGCTTGTTTGCAGGACAGAAGGAACAGAACAGAGGCAAAGAGGCGGTTGCATAGAACAACTCGGGGCCAAACAGATTGCCAGATAATGCAATAATTACAGCCCAGAAGAAATCTTTGCAATTCAGTCGTTCATTTATTCTTGGGCCTCATCCAATACAGGTCATCCTCAACTTACAACCGTTCATTTCGTCCATTTTTCACAGTTAACGACTGTTGTAGCATCCCCGTGGTCGTGTGATCAGACGCTCGGCCACTGGCATGTCTTTATGACCGTTCCAGAGTCATATGATCCAGTGGTGAAATTCAATTTTTTTTACTACCGGTTCTGTGGGTGTGGCTTGGTGGGCGTGGTGTGGCTTGGTGAGCATGGCAGGGGAAGGATACTGCAAAATCTCCATTCCCTCCATACTCCAGGGGAAGGATATTACAAAATCTCCATTCCCACCCCACTCTGGAGCCAGCCAGAGGTGGTATTTGCCGGTTCTCCGAATTGCTCAAAATTTCTGCTACTGGTTCTCCAGAACCTGTCAGAACCTGCTGGATTTCACCCCTGATGTGATACACTGTGGCGGCCTTCTGACACACAAAATCAATGGGGAAGCTGGATTCACTTACCAACCATCTTGCTTATCAATGGAAATTTTGGGATTTAATTGTAAGTCGTAAGACGAGGACTGCCTCTAATCCCTTTCCACTAGTAAATGCTTAGTTTGTCCTACGCAAGGTAGAAAGAGAGTAGTTGTTGGGATTTTATTTGCAGAAATGGGAGATTTAATAAATCAACAGCTAGTGTCTTGATGCCAAGTCCCTGACCTCAAGAGTCCAACTCCGAAGCTTTGACTTCACAATGAGACTCATTGTTAGTCCTGTGGTCATGAAGCTAAGCATTTAATTTACAGAATTCTGGAAACCAAATCAGCCATGTTTACATTTGCGCTTCAGTTGGAGATGCAGACAACACAGGCTCATCCCCAACAGCCTGTGCTGTCTTTAACAGTGAAGGGACACAGGGCAAGGGTGAAATCCAGCAGGTTCTGACAGGTTCTGGAGAACCGGTAGCGGAAATTTTGAGCTGTTCGGAGAACCGGCAAATACCACCTCTGGCTGGTCCCAGGGTGAGTGGGAATGGGGATTTTGCTGTATCCTTCCCCTGGAGTGGGGTGGAAATGGAGATTTTGCAGCACCTTTGGGGCAACCATGACCTGGATGACTAAGAATCTCCATAGAATATTAGCCATGTTTACAGTTTACCTGGCACCTTTAACCAAGTTCAAGGCCAAGCCCAGGAAGTCCCATGGTATGCAAAACTTGGCTGATGTGACCTTTTACAAGTTATGTATAACCTAGTTAAAGGTAAACCCTACCATGAAGACCCCCTCCCTAGAGACCTAAAATAACTTATTAAAAAAATGTTGGGGCCCTTTTCTGTCTGAGAAGATACATTTCCATGAAACATGTAACTGAACCCTTCTCCTTGCAGGAGATGACCAGGTTGAGGCCAAGGGAGGGGTCAAACGTATCATCAGTCTTGAACCCCTACATTTGGTTAGCTACAAAGGAAGGATACAGATTAATCTGCTCCAGGTCAAAGAGTTGTAAACTGAAGGAGGGATGCCAAAGATCATCTACTAAGCCTCTACAACATGCAGGAAAACAAAACAAACCATGTCAGAGTTTGCCGCAATCCAACCAGCACACAAGTAAAGAATTCAGCAGGATTCATTTATAAAAGAAACTTCTTTATATACAACAATGTAAAGCATGATGCATGTATACAATACCCATGCAGCAGAACTCATAATCCAGAACCACAGAATCTATATAATACATAGGCTATATTGCAAGGACAAAGCAACTCTTACATACAAATCAGTCAAGCTAAGCCATGGCCAGGCTCCGAGCCATCTGAGTCACCGAACAGTCCCCATTGGCTGACCTGTTACCATGTCTATTCCAATTCATGAACTCTCATACACTGACAAACCAGCCTAGAGAAATGGCTGTATGGCTGTTTCTTGAAAGCCTCCAGAGATACAATCATAATCTCCACAGGTGGACTGTTCCATGGTTGTTCAGATGCCACCATCAGAAGGTTTTTCTTGGTGTTTAAACAGAATCCAGGTAGATGCAACTTCTACCTGGTATTTCTGGTCTTCGTTTGTGTGGTTCATGGAAAAATACTTGATGACATTCCTGTGACATGCTACTATGTTCCTGAAATGCTACTATTGTGGCTCCCTTCCTTCTCTGGCCTGGTCTCACAAGGCAGGTTCTCAAGTACCAATATAAAAGAGTATTTGTAGCTCAGGGTTAAACTGTAGAGTTTTTGGCGCTTGATGGTTTTCTTGCAGAGGTTTTGTTACCGAACTAGGCAACAACATCAGTAGATCAGAGGTTAAAATGTGATAATATTATCTAGTTTGATAATGAAACCTCTGCAAGAAAACCACCAAACTCAGAGCACCAAGGACCCCACACATCCTCAAATCCCTTTATTTTTGTTGAGCTCCTTGAACACTGTCCAATCTTTTAATGTATTTGTGGAGATGTGCTATCCAGAATTACATGCAACACTCCAGATGTGGTCACTACAGTGCAGGGCAAAGAAGAATAATGATTTCACTCATTTCGGAGACAATGTTTCCTCTAATTCAGCTGGAAATGTTCTAACATTTGTTGCACGCTACTGATTCTTGTTTGCTTGTATGCAATGACCACCCTTAGGTCCTCCTCAGAAGTCCTATTTCCAAGCCATGGATTCCCCCCCACTCCCCGGGTTGTGTGAAGGCAGCAATTTTGTCCACAGCCCATCCAAACATCTCTGGGTGGTCTGCCTTCCTTCAAATATTTTTATTGTTCTAAAATGCTGTTACTGTTTCATTTTCAAACAGACATGAAGGATAATAAACAATCCACCCTACACACAAGCAAAAGAGAAATGTTAAAGAAGAAAATATGTAAAAAGAACATACAGAAAATGCCGTGTAATTACAACTATAGCCCACGTTTACCTGATTTTGTGTTTTGCAAGGAAAAAAAAAAGCTTTTTAATGGTGAACCAAGCCTGTTCAAAATGTTTTCTCAATGGGAGAGGTAATATGACATTTTCTGATTAACCAAATATACAATTTTCTCCCAAACTGCGTAATCACACATCCCTGAAATCCAGTCCTTTATCTCTGGAATTAAGAGTATTTTTCCACCTTCCAAGGATTAGTCGTTTGGCTATTGTTAGAGCATGAAAAACCCATCTTCATTCTGAACATATTAAATTCCAAGTATTATTATATAATTCAGTAGAATACACATATCTTTGAAAACCAGTTTTCTCATCTGTCAACATATTATATAACATTACAGTACTCCCAAAAAGGTTGTAAGGAACAATATGACTATAACATACGAGTTAGAGGGCCCTCATATATCTTGTAATGCCCACATAAATAACACCCCCCCCCTTGGTTGCATCCTCTTGCCCATCACCAGGTTCTCTCCATCATCCCTCCCTCCCTCCCTCCCCCCACCATATCTGTCTGTCTCATCCATCTCTTCTTGTCCAATCATCTCATCCATCTCTCTATCCATTATCTCTCTCCATCCATCCATCCATCCATCCATCCATCCATCACCTGTCTATCTATCCATCCACCTTCATATCTACCTATCATCTACCTACCCATCCATCCATCATCTGTCTATCTATCCATCTACTTTCCTATCTATCATCTATTTACCTATCCATCCATCCGTCTATCTATCCATCTACCTTCCTATCTACCTATCATCTATTTACCTATCCATCCATCCATCCTTTCATCTCTGTTTCTCTCTCTTAACTATATCAATTGATCAATCTCTCTCTCTCTCCCTATCTCTTCCTGTCCATAGTTGGGCATCCTTAACATCAACTGAGGTGTTACTATTATAGAGACGTGGATCCATTTTCTCAGAGTGCCTGAAGTCACACCTGTGGCACCAGCCTGGTTCGCTTAACTGGGGTTAATGTACGAAGAAGTCTACCTGAAGGATCAGGTCTGCAAAGCACCAGAAGCAGAGGTATCTCTGGGGTCAGGTTGAAAAAATCAAAATGGCACCCCCATCCATACAAAATAAAGCTTTTTCCAATTGCACCATTGGTTGGCTGCCATCTTGACTTTTATTTTTATTTTATTCTTTTTTTAAAAAAACCCTACCCAGGAAGTACTCTTCAGGCCTTATAAACAGTTCAACACAACAGGGCAAGGCAAAGATTTGGCCCTTAGCCCAAAGTAGGAAGCCTCCTAACCGGGACTGGCTCATTGCCAAACACTAAACCCAAAGCTGGCTGCCTCTTCTTGGTCATGTGTGAACCCAACCCAGTGTGGCCAGGACTCAGCTTTCATTGATGGGGGGAGGAGGACTGAGGGTCCCAGATAGCAGAGCCGGGGGCCAAAGCGTCGTGGGAAGGTAGCCAACCAGCCAGCCCCCCTTTTTCTTCCCCTCCAAGCCCGCCGTAGAGTTGGCCTTCTCCTCCTCCTCTTCTCTCCACCAGCCCCGTCGTTCCCTAGGACGCTCCCTGGCTCCTTTCCTTCCCCAGGGAGGAGGCCGAGAGTGGCCGCCTGCCTGCCTCCCTTCGCCAAGCGGGCGCCCCCCATTTCCCCTCCCCTCCCGTCCTCCTCCGAGATGCCCCTCCCGGCCCCTTGGCGCCCATCCAGCAGCGGGCGGCGGCGGCGGCGGCAGCAACGGCAGCGCCCGAGAGCCGGAGCTGGCACGGCGGCCACGCGAGGGGAGGAGAAAGCGCCGAGGAAGGGGGGAGCCTTCGGAGCGGGCGGAGGAAAGAGGCGTGCGAAGAGCCAGCCGGCCATGGCAGCGCTAGCGGCGGCGGCTGCCGGCAGGAAGGGAGGCGAGCGCCGGGGGCGGCGGCAACAGCAGCAGCAACAGCAGCAGCGGCAGAGGCAAAAGCCGGCTCGGGGCATCTGATTGGAGCCGCCGCGTCCGGGCGGAGAGGCGGCCAAAGAGCCTCGGGGCTCCCGCCACGCAGGAGGCAGCGGGAGGCGGAGGATGCAGGCGAAGAAGTCCCGCGGCTCCTCGACGGGTAGCGGCGGCGGTGGAGGAAGCGGCGAGCTGCAAGGGGACGAAGCGCAGCGCGCCAAGAAGCGGAAAAAGAAGGACTCGCGCTTCGCCAACATCCAGGTCTTCCTGGTGTCCGAGTGCGTCCTGATGCTGGCCCAGGGCACCGTGGGCGCCTACCTGGTGAGCGGAGGGTGGGGAAGGGAGAGGGGCAGCCGAGCCTTGGCAGGGAGGCGAGGGGGGGGGACGGGGACCACCAGGTGATGATGATGATGGTGGGGGAGTGAGGGGGGGGGGGAGAAAGATTTGCCTCCGATGCCGTTGACCGACCCAAGATTGGGATCTTGCCACCTTATCCTGGGAGCCCACGTATATTCATTGGGGGGAAGGGAGAGGAGGGGGGGTAGTCTTGCCTGTTGGCTCTCATCCCTCCCAAAAAAACCCCAAGACCCTCCGGCCCCGGGGCTGCTATGTCCCTGCCGCCCCGCCCGAGCGCGGAGAGGCTGAGCCCAGGCTGCAGAGGCGGACGAAGGAGCGCACGGGTGGCGTTGGCTTTGGCGGTGCGCCCTTGCCTGCCTCTCTTGCCGCTTCTTGCCCGGGTCTTGTGCCAGGCTTGCGGGAGGCGCGAAGGTGCTGCGAAGGGGCGTGTTTGGCGCAGGTTTTGCCGTTGACTGACACCGCCGGCCAGCCAGGCGCAGCCCCCCCCCCAACTCCCTCTCTCTCCGGTCCCACTGCACGGGTGTTCGCGCCTCCGCCTTCCACGGCCGGCCAACCGGCCTGCCTGCCTGCCGCTGTCTTGGGCTGACCCAGGAAAAGCCAAAAAAGTCCTTAGCCGGCTTTAGCCCCGCTCGGACCCGCCGGGCAGGGGCGAGAGTTAGTCCGAGTTACCCCAACTGCCCGCTTCCCCGAAAAGTCGTCCCCGGCCGCCTCCCGCTTCGTGCTCTGGGGAGCGTGGGCCACTTTCTGAATTGCGCCCTTGCTAAGTGGACGCGCTTCCTGCGCTTGGGTTGGGTTGGGTAGCTTTTAAGGATTTGGATCCCTTCCAAAGGGAAGACGGGCCTTCCGAGTTCTCTCCTTAATGAAACGAATTCAACTTGTGCCTTGCCAGGGACCAGAGAAGTAGTAGGGAGCAAGTAGGAAGAGAGTAAGGGAGTCGGGAGAGGTGCGGAGTTGATAAGATGACCTCCGGGTTTAACTCCTTTCAGCTGCAGGAAAGACTTGCAGAGGTTTTTTTTTTAAACCTAACTGGTAGGTAGCATGGTTTATTAAATTAATGGACTCGAACATGGTTTATTAAATTAATTCATGTTCTGAAAAATCCAGCAACGGACCATGGGGATTGGGTTGAAGGAATTGGCACAGCTGAATTGAGGCTGCCTATCCATTGGGTTCAGCCCATTCAATTGCAATCATTGGACGCTTTTGCTTCACTGAGTTCAACTAAAGTTTGACATGTATTTGGAACTACAGTTCCAGTGTGGGCCGTAGATAAACCAATCAAAACTTCCATGGGGCTTCTCTTGCTTTAAGTCAACCCCATTCTCTTTCAACGTTATTCTGGCCCTTCTTTCGGTTTTGTGGTTTAAATAATTTGTAAGCCTCTCAGAATCTCTGGGGAGCCAGCCTGCATTTAAATTTTAATCATCATCATCATCATCATCATCATCATCATCATCTTAAGAAGGTACTTGGTTGATACCTAGGACGCTGGCAGCAACCCGTATCAACCATTAGCACCAGTCAATGGTATTTGTGATGCATTTTTGAATATTTAGTTAACTGAGTTTCATGTTTAATGAAATAATAATAATAATAATAATAATAATAATAATAATAATAATAATAATAATAATAATAAATATTAACAGTTCCTAGGTCCTGGTTCAGACTCAAGCTGCTGAGCTATTAACCAGCCTCAAAGGCTGTGAATCTCACTAAAGATATAATAATAATAATAATAATAATAATAATAATAATAATAATAATAATAATAATAATAATAATAATAATAATACCACCACCACCACCTAGGATGCTGGCAGCAACTCTTATCAACCATTAGTACCAGTCAATCGTATTTGTGATACATTTTTAAATGTTCAGTCAACTGAGTTTCATGTTCAATGAATACAAAAGATAATAATAATAATGCTATTGTTTTCAGGCCTGCCCAACAGACCTGTTCTAAAGCTGCCTTAGAAAAAGGTTTCAAGCAAAAACTTAAAAAGTCCTCCCTGCGCTAGAAGTCAAAATGCCAATGGATACTTAAATTCATCTCTCTATCCTGCTCCCTCCCTCCCTCTCTTTTTTTTCCCACTGATGTCTTCTCCTTTGAAATGCAAAGCATCAGCTGACTTGGGGGTGGGGTGGGGGGAGAGAGAGAAAGAGAGAGAGAAAAAAAACCTTGCTTGTCCCTGATAACAGCCGTTAATCTGCAGAGGCTTCACAGCAGAGAAATAAGCACTATCATCTCTTGCTAATATCTGTAGATGACATTGCTGTTTGAAGGCCCTTTAAGAGAGGGGAGCGTGGCCACATTAAATAAGTAAAGAATTGTAAGCTCTCTGGGGCAGAGACCCTTTTGCTTACAGTTCTCTGTGTCGAAGGGGACGAAGGTGCAGTGATCCTTGTTACAGCCTCCTGAATTTACAGCCCTTCCAGATGTGTTGAGAGTTACAGCTCTTGGCATTCTCAGCCACACCTGGAAGGGGCCCATTGTGGATTGTGCTTCCTTGTGTGGTGAGCTTGTAAAGGTGAGCTTTCTGGAAGGCAGGATCTCGGGAGAGCAACGGCCCAAGAGAAACTGAAAAATGGAAGAGGGCTGAGGGAGGGAAAATGTGTTTTTGCAAACCTTTGCCTTGTGCATCTCTCTTAAGCCATTCGGTGCCGTCAAAGTGACTCGGTATTTGCCTATGGGGCAACCTCTCTGTGTGGGGAGAGAGCAAGGGAAGAAATTCAGAACTAGGCCGGAGAGAAAAGGCAACAGAGTACAGATTGTCCTCGATTTACGACTGCAATTGAGCCCGAAATTTCTGTCACTAAGTGAAACATTTGTTCAGTGAGGTTGCCCCGCTTTACGACTTTTCTTGCCGCCGTTGTTAAGGGAATCACTGCAGTTGGTAAATTAGTAACATGGGTGTTAAGCGAATCCGGCTTCCCCTTGGACTTGGCTTGTCAGAAGGTCTCAAAAGAGGATTGCATGACACCCCCCCCCCGGACACTGCAATCGTCATAAATACGAGTCAGTTGCCAAGCGTCTGAGTTCTGATCATGTGACCACAGGGTTGCTGCAGTGGTCACAAGTGTGCAAAATGGTCATAAGCAGTGACGCTATTCAGACCGTTCTATCCGGTTCGGGCGAATCGGTAACGGCAGCTGCGGGAGGCTCCGCCCACCCACCTAGACGTCATTATTATTATTATTTATTAAATTTATATACCGCCCTTCTCCTAGTGGACTCAGGGCGGTGTACAGCCAAGAATAAAAAGCACTCCATTATATCCTGTTTTTGACGTTTTGTGCATGTGCTCACATTTGCAAACTGGTAGCGAAGGTAAGTGAATACCACCCCTGGTCATACGTCATTTTTTCAGTCATGTTGTAACTTTGGTCACTAAATGAACTGTTGTAAACCGAGGACTACCTTTACGGGGTTAGTTGGGGGAAGTGGGGGGGAGGTTTAGCTGCCTTGCTGGCCGATTGGATGTGTGTGTGCCTGAGAAGCGGAAAAGGAGAGAGAGCAGGAGAGCTGCCTGTTTCATTTTCCCATCCTGGAGCAAAACGGCAGTGGAGCAGTTACCAATCTCCGATCTGCTTTGGCATTTCCAAGACCAGTTCATACAATAGGGCTGTTCCCAGGTTGGTTGGTTGGTTTAGCCAAGGGGTCAGCAACCTTAAACACTCAAAGAGCCACAAAGGTCCTAACCGGAAGCTCCCCATTCAATTCTGGAGCCAACCAGAAGTCCAATTGTCCCTCCATAGAGTCTCCTCCTAGCACGGCATCCTTTTTCCTCTGCTGACCAGAAGTCTGGTTCCCCCACCATAGAGTCTCCTCCTAGCGTGGCGTCCTTATTCCTCTACCTGTCCTAATTAAAAGCCCTATCAATTGTGAAGCCGACCAACAACAGGGAGCTGCAACAGAGGGGTGAAAGAGCCACATGCGGCTCCAGAGCCGCAGGTTGCTGACCCCTGGTTTAGCCAAATGGGATAAGGAGAACTGGTCAGTTCTTGCAAAAATAAAAAAAAACACCCAAAACCAAAAAACAGTGAAAGTATTTTAAGAAAAGTACTTTGCAAGCAGGGCTGAGCTGGGCATTTAAGCATTTTATTCAGTGCAATTCATTTTCCACTTGATGAAGTACCCATCAAATGGAGTTTAGCGCAACCAACTCTTAAAAGCATACTTTAAAAAAAAAAATAGGTACACAAACATGGTTTCTGAAAATGAACAGATGTGCAGAATGCCACGGTGGGATCTTAGTCCTATGCAAAATAAATAAAAATAAGTAAAAATGGGAGAGGCCATTGGTTCTCTAATTCTGAGCTCTGCTTCTGCTTTTCATATTTATTTAAATCAAATTGACTTGTTTTTTTATTTGCTTCCTTGTCCAAAGTAAGCATCACAGACTTTGGTCCCGAGATAGACTCTGTATGGCAAGTTTACAATTTGAAAAATTATGCCTTCCTATAACATCGGACTATAGACCCCGGGTGATGTCATAATTGCATCCTTCTTTGGGATACGGGTGGGAAAGTTCTAATCCTCTTGAAGAAACTCCCTGGGATTTAATTAATTTGAAGTCTCCCTGTTTGAACACTTGTTCCCTTTCTTATATAGTTTTTTTTTTTATTATTCTTTCTTAAGTCACTTTTTATTTTAACCTGAGCTGCCAGAAACGTGCCCCAAATACATGTAATTCCTGGCTGCTTTAGAATAATGAATGCACAAGCTGTTTTTTATTATTATTATTATTCTGTAAATGTCTTCCGTTAAGTGGTAGAAAATTATTATTTTGCCCTGTAGCTGAAGGTAAACTGAGAATTTTATATTGCTGTTTGCTTTTGTTTCTTCTTTCATCCCGCAACCTTACTATCACTCCAAATTTCACAGGAAACAGATTTAATTGGTGTCTTTTACCTGAGAAATTGGAACCTGTTGTGAACATTCAGAGTTCTTGCAGCAGCCTTAATAAATGATCACACACACCCAGAAACACACACACAAGTGAGCCTTTAACCTTTACAAGTGGTGCAAGGCTAGGGACACGCCACATTATTAAAAACGTCTGGAATTTCCCTCACTTTTATTTTTTTTTAAACCCCCAGAGAGTTTTTAACACTAACATTTAAAACCTACCTAGCTTGTGCTAGAACGGATCTATGGATGGTTCTCTAATGAGTGAAAGTGTTTCCCAAGATAAATCTATAGCTATGCTGTGGTAGGATTGTGCAGCTTGCATTGCGTTGCAAACGTAATCTCTTCCTGCTTCTGACATGTATATCAGATTAAAATAAAGGTAGGGGAAGTAAGATCTTTGTAAGTGCTTCTCAGGCATTTTGTATTTGGACTCTGAAGGGTTAGTTAGTATTAAGAGACATGGTGGCACAGATCTAAGAATGCTGCATTGCAGGTTAACTTTGCCCACTGCCACCAGTTTGATCCTCACTGGCTTGAGGTTGACTTAGCCTTCCATCCTTCCGAGGTGGGTAAAATGAGGACCCAGATTCTTGGGGGCAAGATGCTGACTCTGTAAACTGCTTAGAGAGGGCTGTAAAGCACTAGGAAGTGATATATATGTCTACTTCCTATTCCTTCCTTCCTTCCTTCCTTCCTTCCTTCCTTCCTTCCTTCCTTCCTTCCTTCCTTCCTTCCTTCCTTCCTTCCTTCCTTCCATCCATCCATCCATCCATCCAACCATCCTTCCCCTTTTCTTGCTACTGAGCTGTGGCGGGGCACTGATTACAATGTAATATTACAGGTTAACAATGCCCACTGTCAGGAGTTCGATCCTGATCAGCTCAAGGTTGACTCAGCCTCCCAACCTTCCGAGGTGGGTAAAATGAGCACCCAGGTTATTGGGGGCAAGAGGCTGACTCTGTAAACCGCTTAGAGAGGCACTGTGAAGCAGTATATAAATCTAAGGGCTATTACTGTTGCTATCATCATGATGAAAACTACTCCAATGCTGCCATGAGTGGAAATCTTTGGTTGGTAGCACAGAAAGCTGGTTGAAAGTTCATGGACTGGATGTTCCAACAGTCTCAACCAGCATGAACTACCTGGGGCAGGGTTGTAGGGAGATGTAGTTCATTAATATTTTTCTCCGGACTGCAGAATTGCAGAGTGGGACTTTAACCAGGACCTGGTGGTGGGACCTGTGGATTGGATGGGGCTTATATTTGTTGTTGTTGTCTTAACCGTTCTGTTGTGGTCCGCCAGCAGCCTGTGGACCTGGCAGCAGGGTCAGACAGTGAGGAGGCTGGGGTGGACAATGGGCCAGTCCCGGAGTCAGGGGAAGGCCCAGACAAGAGTTCTGTGTTGGAGGCAGAGATGGGGCCAGGGCCATCTGGGAGCGATGCATGGACTCCAGAGCCTCCAGAGGCAGATAGCAGAGAGGCAGAAGAACAGGAGGAGCCTGTCCCTAGTGCATGCATGCGAAGAGCGGCCAGAAGGCAAGAGCAGCTGAAGAAAAAAGGACGACTCGGGAGTAAGGCCAGAAGATGATTTGCTACTCTCATAAAGCTTAAAAGAGCAGCAACGAGCCGTTAGGTTCTTTGTAGAAAAGCAACGTTGATTCCAGTGCTTATTGTCAGTGTCTCCTGAACTTTGTGGGGTTCTTGCCAAGAAAAGCCTTTGGCAAGTTGCCAAAAACATCAAAGGTTGGTGATAAGTCCCACGGACTGGTTATTAAGAATTTTGTTTTGGACTAAGCTGAGAATGAATTCATTCTCAGCTGTTTTAATGAAATAAGTTTCCTGAGGACTGAATTGTGTTTTGTAATCATTACTTGGGCCTTGGTCACAACATGTTCAATCGTATCCGACTCTTGGAGACTTTATAGGAAAATGCTCTCCATGCTACCCTGTCATCTTTCAAATGTTGGGTCTTCAACTTTGCATCAGATTCGATGTTATCAAGCTGGCGTGTCCTTTGCTTGTCCCTTCTTCTTGACCCATTCAACCATTCCTAGCATCATTGCCTTCTCCAGTGAATTTGCATGCGTGACGTAGCCGAGGCAAATCGGACGCAAGTCTTATGATTTTTTCACTTCTAGTGATGCGTTTGGTGGCTTATATTTACAGACCAAATAGGAATTTTAATTGGTTTTCGTGCAAGCAAGATCACATTTCCTTCGAACATAATGTTCTATCTTTGCACGAGGAAGAGATATGTTGGGGTTCTTTGATAGCTATATGTTTTGTTTTCTTTTTTTTTTCCTCCAATGCTTATTCTCCTATTGGAAGAAATCTCCTTCTGGGTTCAGTTCCAAGTGGGGAAAAAGACACTGGATTCATGGAAGTTGCTTGGAAAGATGGTTTTTTAATGGTGGACAGGATCACATGGTTTGAGGTCCTGGGGGAAAAAACAGGGAAGAGAGGCTGAGAGTGCCTGGGTTTTATGCCCTCTGTTGGGCTTTTGAATTTGAGCTTGTATTCTGATTGGTTGTCAGACTCCCATGGGACCATGCAGGGGCAACTCTGTAGGCTCTCCTGAGTCCCAGGCTTGGTTGAGCCTTGCTGGGTGATGATGTAATGAAGGGGCTATGGGCAATTCCTACTATGGCTCTGTCAGAAGGAAGTAGATCTTTGTTATGTAGAATAGACTGGCCCTGTTGTGGCCTACCAGTGGCCTGTGCGGATCATGGCTGATCCCGATGATGAGGAGGCTGGTGTGTGTGGACAGCGAGGAGGCTGAAGAGGATATAGTGCCAGAGGCAGAGACTCAGCCTGGACCTTCAGAACCTCCAGAGGCTCCTTCAAGTGAAGAGTGGAGGAGCCTCTCCTTAATGCTTGAGCACGCAGGGCTGCCAAAAGGCAGGAGTGGCTACTCAGGAGGAGGAGGAGGTCTCCTCGAGAGTAAGGCTTGAGGATAATTGGCCACTCCCTTAGCCTATTTAAGTCGCAGGCAGTTAGTAATTTCTTGCTGGTTTTCTGGGCTGGTTGCCAATCTTTGCCGGACTTTGTTTATTCTTGGTACGTTATAACTTTTGATAAGTACCGTTGGTGTGTGTCACAATTCTTGGGAATCCAGAGCTGAGGCAGAACAGGCCCAGGCCTTAATGGCCCATTGACAAAGGTGTGTGTGTGTGAGGGCTGAGTTTCTGTCTCCCTTTTAGGGGAAATATTCTGCCCTTTTAAATAATTTCCTAAAATATCTCATTTCCCTAGGAGAGGGGTGGGTGCTAACTTCCTACAATCCCAGAGCAATGTGCTATATAGACCTTTCTGGTAGGTTCACTCTGTGACTCTGACTTAAAAGTCGCAGGCAAGTTAGAGGCAGTGGTGAAATCCAATTTTTTTTTTTACTACCGGTTCTATGGGCGTGGCTTGGTGGGTGTGGTGTAGCTTGGTGGGCGTGGTGTGGTT
The DNA here is from genome assembly GCA_038048745.1 of Coluber constrictor foxii. Lineage (NCBI taxonomy): Eukaryota > Metazoa > Chordata > Lepidosauria > Squamata > Colubridae > Coluber > Coluber constrictor. The sequence goes on from CM075972.1 coordinate 8,790,084, forward strand.
TGGTGGGTTTGGCAGAGGAAGGATACTGCAAAATCTCCATTTCCCCCCCCCCACTCTGGGGCCAGCCAGAGGTGGTATTTGCCGGTTCTCCGAACTGCTCAAAATTTCCACAAAATTTCTTCAGAACTTGTCAGAACCTGCTGGATTTCACCCCTGGTTAGGGGTCTGGAAAGGAGCAAGGCCCTTGCTCGTTGGGGTGATTAATGACAGTGGCAGTGGGGAGACAAGGTCAGATTTTTGGAATTCAAAGAAATAACCTCCCAGTAGCTGGTGGGGGGAAAAATAAAGAGCCTGTTTCTTTTTTTTTTCTATCAAATTGGACTGCATGGCTGCATATTTGTTTCCCAGCTGGTTATGCACAATGACAGCTGAGAATATGTAAAGCAGGAACGTGCCAAGAACTGATTCCCCATTTCACCAGCCCTAAAAAACCATTTCACGGGAACTTATTTTGAAGGTTTTGGGGAGAGTTGAAGAACCGCAGGGATTCTTCCCTACTACTATTAAATCTACACAGGGGCAAGTAGCATCATGCACGTTTTGAGCCAGTCGTTCAGTCCATGCCATTTACGGATGAGATCATGGCATTTGGGTTATGTTCCAGCAGTGGCTTAACCCATTAAAGAAATAGCAAGTTCATTCTCATAACAGCCTAGGTTTAGAATAGAATAACAGAGTTGGAAGGGACCTCGGAGGTCTTCTAGTCCAACCCCCTGCTTAGGCAGGAAACCCTACACCACTTCAGAGAAATGGTTATCCAACCTCTTCTTAAAAACTTCCAGTGTTGGAGCACCCACAACTCCTGGAGGGAAGTTGTTCCACTGATGAATTGTTCTCACTGTCAGGAAATCTCTCCTTAGTTCTAGGTTGCTTCTCTCCTTGATTAGTTTCCACCCATTGCTTCTTGTTCTACCCTCAGGTGCTTTGGAGAATAGCTTCACTCCCTCTTGTCTGTGGCAGCCCCTGAGATATTGGAAGACTGCTATCATGTCTCCCCTAGTCCTTTTTTTCATTAAATTAGATATACCCAGTTCCTGTAACTGTTCTTGATATGCTTTAGACTCCAGTCCCCTTATCATCTTTGTTGCTCTTCTCTGCACTCTTTTAGTTATGGCTTACTTAGGTCAGTGATGGCTAACCTTTTTGCCATCGCGTGCCAAAAGTGAGGGGAGTGTGGAGGGGGTTGCTCACGCACATGCCCACACCCATAATTCTATGCACCCCACCCTCTACGCATGGGTGTGCAACTCCCCCACGCTCCCCCCACTTCTGGCATGCGATGGCAAGGTAGGCCCGTTTTTCACTCTCCCCAGGTTGCAGAGTCTTTCTAGGAGGCTGGAGAGGGCAAAAATGGCCTTCCCCACTCCCCCAGGGGCCCTCCGAAGGCCGGAAACAGCCTTTTTCCTGACTTCTGGTGGGCACAAAAGGCCCGAAAATCAGCTGGCTGGTGCGTATATGCATGCCAGAACTAAGCTTGTGTGCCCACTGATATGGCTCTTCGTGCCACAGGTTCGCCATCACGGACTTAGGTGCTTTAGTTTTCTCCGACTTACAGAATTATGTGAATATGTTTTTGATTTACCGTATTTTCCGGCGTATAAGATGACTAGGGGTATAAGACGACCCTCCTCAGAGCCATTTAAGGCTTGTCAGAGCCTTATGGGCTGGTCTGCCTGGTTACAGGAGAATGAGACCTGGCGTATAAGATGACCCCCGACTTTTGAGAAGATTTTTGTGTGTTAGAAAGTAGTCTTATACACAGGAAAATACTGTAGTTTTATCACTCAGAATAAAACTTCAGTGGAGCACAGGTTTCTTGAGGGATGGAGGCCAATAACTATGGGCCCATCTAATGGCAGCTGCAATATAGCATTTAATACCATCTTCTTTTCTTTTCTCATATCTTATGTCCTTGACTTGCTATTTTCGGTGCTCTGTGTAACCCTGGAGGAGAATCGAGTGATAGTTTGCTTGCCTGAATATGTGCATGTATAAATGACCATTTAAATTTGGTAAGTGAGATAAACATGTTGGATAAAAGTATTCAATGTGTTATTTATAAAGTTTGTCTTGTCCGATGTGCTCTTGAGCTGCGTACAAAATAGTTTTAAAAATAACTAAATGATTTATCATTTATGAAGTATTTTGCTACACAGAAGGAGAGGAAGAGGGGAAGGAAGGAAGGAAGGAAGGAAGGAAGGAAGGAAGGAAGGAAGGAAGGAAGGAAGGAAGGGGAATGATAAACTATTTTTTATTCATTATTGGAATAGGACATAAAGTTGCAACTTTGCACATAAAGCACAAAAAGCTTTTGTATTATGATAACATAGTATCTAATTTAATAAAAACATTTTATACTTTTCCTTCCAGCAAAATTAGCTAACTCTTGAGATGAATGCCAGAATTCCAAAATTACAGTAAAATAATTATTGACAAGTAAACTCAGAAAAAAAAGAATAGTATGGCAGAAAATTAAATAAATACTGTGTGATCCTCCCTCCCTCCCTTTCTTTTCTTCCTTCCTTCCTTTTTTCTCCTTCCTTTCTTTTTTTCCTTCCTTCCTTCCTTCCTTCCTTCCTTCCTTCCTCTTTCTTTCTTTCTTTCTTTCTTTCTTTTTCTTTCTTTCTTTTTCTTTTTTCCTTCCTTCCTTCCTTCCTTCCTTCCTTCCTTCCTTCCTTCCTTCCTTCCTTCCTTCCTTCCTTCCTTCCTTCCTTCCTTCCTTCCCTCCCTCCCTCCCTCCCTCCCTCCCTCCCTCCCTCTTTCATTCATTGATTCATTCATTTTTATTTTAAACTTGGAAAATAATTGAGACACAGGAATACTTGGCTCTTTTAGCCCTGCAGGCTGCCTGCACTTCCGTGTTTTGTTTTTTTTTTCCTCCTGACGTAGCCTTGGTAACTACTCCGGGAACATCTAACAAAATGGCCCAGTTGAGAGAGCATTCTTCTGCCATCTTGCCGTTGCTCTGAAGAGAAAGGGTTCCACCCTCAAAAGGTGTGGCATGCCATGTCGCCAGATTCACTTGGGGTGAGGACTGTCCCACTGTTGCTCCTCAGATTTGAAGCGAGTTTCACAGGCACAGACCCTGTTATTTCTGCATCCTCTCTAATATTCTGTTTATAGTTTTGTTTTGACTCCTCTTTAATTAGCCCACGAGCACTTTGAAAATAGACATTAGAATGGAGTTTTGCTGGCAAAGATCCAGTGGAAGTTAACATCATAATGCGAGTCTAACTTAAGCTCGGTCCTTATTTGCCTTTGTGGTGAGCAGTCAGCTTGCAGTCAATCGGGACAAGGAGCTGGAAAAACGTCGTTTGTCCTGCGCCAGGAAATTAACTGAAATGCATCATCCAGGACAAGCAAGCTAGAGCTTCTTTTGTGGCTTCCTAACTCCCATGACTTGTGTTTTTAAAATTAAATGACATAAAACTCTGCTTCCCCAGAGCAGGTTAAAGACACATTGAAGCCATGAGTATTGATAAAAATAGAAAAAGTACAGACAGTCCTTGACTTATTATGGAGCCCAACAGTGAATAATAGAATAGAATAGAATAGAATAGAATAGAATAGAATAGAATAGAATAGAATAGAATAGAATAGAATAGAATAGAATAGAATAGAATAGAATAGAATAGAATAGAATAGAATTTTGTATTGGCCAAGTGCGATTGGACACACAAGGAATTTGCCTTTGGTGCATAGGCTCTCAGTGTACATAAAAGAAAAGATACTTTTCTTCATCAAGAATCATAAGGTACAACACCTAATGATAGTCATAGGGAACAGATAAGCAATCAGATCATTCTAGGAAAGAATCAATATAAATCATAAGGATACAGCAACAAGTTACAGTCATACAGTCGTAAGTGGGAGGCAATGGGTGGTAGGAACGATGAGAAGATTAATACTAGTGCAGACTTAGTAAATAGTTTGACAGTGCTGAGGGAATTATTGTTTAGCAGAGTGATGGCGTTCGGGAAAAAACTGTTCTGTTGCTAAGTGAGAGAGTTATTAAATGAGTTTTGCCCCGTTTTATTACCTTTCTTGCCACCGTTGTTAAGTGAATCCCTGCGGTTGTTCAGTTAGTCCCATGGTGGTTAAGTGAGTCTGGCTTCCCCATTGATTTTGCTTGTCCGGCGGTTGCAAAGGGGGAATCACATGATCGCGGGACACTGCAACCATTATAAGTACGGGTCAGTTGCCAGGCATCTGAATTTTGATCATGTGACCATGGGGATGCGGCAACGGTTGTAAGTATGAAAATCGTGTCACTTTTTCAGTGCTGTTGCCACTTTGAATGGTCACTAAAGGAACTGTTGTAAACCGAGGACTACCTGTGGGCCAGTGGTCAGGCCCAATCCTAGAGATGGGATTCAATTGAGTTGAATCCCTTATTTGTTTGCTCCTAATGGACAAAGTCTTGCCAAACTAAAGCAGTGGGATGGCATGAATGCGTGTTGTCGCCAGGGTGGGGGGACGGGTTGGAGATTATTATTTTATTATTATTCTTATTTTTTATTATTTTGTTTTATTTCTTTTATATTGTGCTTTTATGTCTTTGTAAGCTGCCTTGAGTCGCCATGTGCGAGTTGCTATAGCAACAACATTTAGACTTACATACCGCTTCACAGTGCTTTTTACAGCCCTCTCTAAGCGGTTTACAGAATCAGCTTCTTGCCCTCAACAATCTGGGCCCTCATTTTACCCACCTCGGAAGGACAAAAGGCTGAGTCAATCTTGAGCTGGTCAGGATCGAACTCCTGGTGGGTGGGCATCGTTTGCCTGCCATTCTAACCACCGCACCACCAGGGCTCCTAATAGCAATAGCAATAGCACTTACACCTATATAAAGGTAAAGGTTCCCCTCACACATATGTGCTAGTTGTTCCCGACTCTAGGGGGTGGTGCTCATCTCCGTTTCAAAGCCGAAGAGCCAGCGCTGTCCGTGGTCATGTGGCCAGCATGACTCAACGCCCAAGGCGCACGGAACGCTGTTACCTTCCCACCAAAGGTGGTCCCTATTTTTCTACTTGCATTTTTATGTGCTTTCAAACTGCTAGGTTGGCAGAAGCTGGGACAAGTCACGGGAGCTCACCCCGTTACGCGGCACTAGGGATTTGAACCGCTGAACTGCCGACCTTTCGATCGACAATCTCAGCGTCTTAGCCACTGAGCCACTGGCTTCCTGATTAGACCTATATACCACTTCACAATGCTTTACAGCCCTCTCTAAGCGGTTTACAGAGTCAGCATATTTGACCCCAACAATCTGGCTCCTCATTTTACCAACCTCTTTTGAAAAAAGCACTTTTTGGGTTCTCTGCGTCTGATTCAACATGTTGCGTGAAGCCAGACATACCATAACTTTGGTAAATTAATGGTTAAAGGTATTATCTAAACTCAATGTCAATTCAATATTCATATTAAGAGTGTACTTGCAAACTAAGCATTTTTCCTTAGCCAAAAAGGCACGTTCATACATCTTCTTTAGTATTTAATTTACGCAGTCCTTTCTTTTTTCTTCTTCCATCAACTATGCTCTGTGGCCTTAAAAACTAGGGTCAATGCCATTGACTATTCATATTAGAAATTAGGGTCAATGTTATCGACTGTTTATGTTCCTAACTGCAATGATGCCAAAATATAATGACGTGGTAATGCAAATTCCATCTTTTCATGCACCATAACACTACGCACATCTACACCAAGGGCAGAGTTTGCGTAACTATGTTGCAATGCACACACTGTCACTTCCCCCACTCTCTCTCTCTCTCAGGGTTGTTGCTGTCGTGGGGAAAATAGGAGGAGGAGGAAGGAGTATTATATTCGCTGCCTTGAGTTGCTGATGAAGGCAGGATAAAAATCTTAACAAAATAAAAACGAAGAACACCTCTGAAAATAATGATGGTTAGGATTAGCGTTGAAATACATACGGGGGAAAAAAAAGTTTCCGTTTACTGATGAACTAATCCTGTTGAACAGAAAAGATATATGAACAGGTTCTGCTCTTCTAAGCACCTGCCAACATTTTGCAATAAATAAATAAATAAATAAAACCGGCAGGAAACACAGAAGCATGGGTGTATTGCAAATGCTTCAGAAGGACTATAAATAAATAGAGGCAGTGAGTAAAAGATAAAGATTCGGTGGATAAACTGTAATTTAGCTTGCACACTTTGGCTAAAGCTCTCCTATTGCTCAAAACTCGAGTGGAGATGAGAAGGTGATTGCAGTGATTGATGGACGAAGTCCTTTCGGCAGAGGATATGGGCATTGATCTGAAGGCCTTTTCGTCTTTTCCAAGGCATGTGAGCTCCCTAAAAGGGTCCAGAAAAAAATAATAAGTTTACAAATCCCAACATCTAAATGCGTGATGGCAAACCTATAGCACACGTGCCAGAGGTGGCACGCAGCACCCTCTCTGTGGGTGCGCAAGCCGTCGCCCCAGTTCAGCTCTGCTGCACATGCGTACATGCCTCCAACTGGCCAGCTGGTCTTCGGGTCTCTACCGCATGCGTCGGGGGCGTGGGACATGCAGGGAGCCACGCATGCATGTATCGGGGTTGAGGGGCAGGGTGCATCGGGGGGGGGCGCACACATGGGGGGTGGGGCACATTTGCCGGGGCTGTGTGCACATTGCATTTTGAGGGTTCGGGCGCATGCTTTGGGCACTCGGTCCGGAAAAGGTTAGCCATCACTGATCTAAATCAAGATACCTGAAGGGAATAGAGAAATCAAACACAGGTTGTAGCTAATTCTGTCGACTGCCAGCAGTTTGATTCTGACTGGCTCAAAGGTGACTCAGCCTTCCATCCTTCTGAGGTTGGTCAAATGAGGACCCAGATTATTGAGGGCAATATGTGGACTCTGTAAAAACAGCTTAGAGAGGGATGTGAAGCCCTGTGAAGCGGTATATAAGTCTAAGTGCTATTGCCCTCCCTGCTTCCCTGCCTGAACAGTAGTTAGAATGCAGTATTGGTGGCTGACTCCACCCACTGCCAGCAGTTCGATTCTGACCAGCTCAAAGTTGACTCAGCCTTCCATCCTTCCGAGGTCGGTCAAATGAGGACCCAGATTGCTGGGGGCAATACATTGACTCTGTAAACAGCTTAGAGAGGGATGTGAAGCACTGTGAAGCGGTATATAAGTCTAAGTGCTATTGCCCTCCCTGCCTGAACAGTAGTTAGAATGCAGTATTGCAAGCTGACTCTGCCCACTGCCAACAATTCGATTCTGACCAGCTCAAAGTTGACTCTACCTTTCATCCTTTTGAGGTCAGTCAAATGAGGACCCAGATGGTGTGGGGGGGGGCAATACGCTGACTCTGTAAACTGCTTGAAAGCATGATGAGAGCCTGGATAGCTCAACAGACTAAAAGCCTGTTATTAACATTCAGCTGTCTTCAGTTATTGCACGTTCGAATCTCCCCAGGCTCAAGGTTGACTCAGCCTTCCATCCTTTCTAAGGTAGGTCAATTGAGGACCCAGTTTGTGGGGGCAATAAGCTGACTTTGTATAAAATATACAAAAGTATGAAGGCTATTGCTTAACGCATTGTAAGCCGCCCTGAGTCTCCGGAGAAGGGCGGCATATAAATCTAATTAAAAAAAAAGAAGCAGTATATAAATCTACATGCTATTGCTATCTTTCAACAAGGGCAGAAGGCAAAGAACAAGGAAATAATGATGTCGAAGGGAAAGAGGAACGTGGGCACCTCACAGAAACAATAAGGAAGTTGGAATCAAATGAGAAGCAGCGATAGCAACTATTGTGGGCATTGCCAGGAAATGGGTGGGTGTGATTTTCATTCAAAGAAGGCAAGGCGAGACTTCCTCACCAGAATGAGAATCAGAAGCAGGACTTTCAAGGCCTTAAAGACTTAACGACCACAACTGAGCCCAAAATTTCTAAGCGAGACATTTGTTAAGCTCCATTTTATGACCTTTCTTGCCACAGTCGATCAGTGAATCACTGCAGGTGTTAACTTAGTAACCCGGTTGTTAAGTGAATTTGGATTTCCCATTAACTTTGTTTTTCATAAGGTTGCAAAGGGGGATCGCATGACCCCCCCCCCCGGGACGTTGCAACTGTCATAAATATGAGTCAGTTGTCAAGCATCCAGTTTTGGTCACCACACTATAAACAAGACGTTGAGACTCTAGAAAGAGTGCAGAGAAGAGCAACCAGGATGATTAGAGACTGGAGGCTAAAACATACGATGAACGGTTGCAAGAACTGGGCATGGCTAGTCTATTGAAGAGAAGGACCAGGGGAGACAGGATAGCAGTCTTCCAATATTTGAGGGGCTGCCACAGAGAGGAAAGGGTCAAGTTATTCTTCAAGGCACCTGAAGGCCAGACAAGGAATAATGGATGGAAGCTGATCAAGGAGAGAGTCAACCTAGAAATAAAGAGAAGTTTTCTGACAGCGAGAACAGTCAAGCAATGGAACAGAAGTTGCCTTCAGAAGTTGTGGGAGCTTCATCTTTGGAAGCTTTCAAGAAGAGATTGGGATGCCAACTGTCAGAAATGCCGTAGGGTCTCCTGCTTGGGTGGGGGGTGGGTGGATTAGATGACCTACAAGGTCCCTACCAGCTCTGTTAATCTGTTAATCTGAAATTCTGATCATGTGGGGATGCTAGAGCTGTTATAAGTATGAAAGACAGCCATGTCACTTTTTTCAGTGTCATTGTAGCTTTGAATAGTCACTAAATGAACTGTTGTAAGTTGGGGACTACCAGTAGCTTCTTTCTTGAATGGGACAGTTATGTCTACCTACGACATGGATATTAACCCTAGTCTGGTGGTTGCATTTGCAAATGGAAGCATTTCATGGACTGAGAAAAAGGGGGAACATTCCATGTTCTATAAATCAGGGGTCTCCAACCTTGGTAACTTTAAGACTTGTGGACTTCAATTCCCAGAATTCCTCAGCCAGCTGGCTGAGGAATTCTGGGAATTGAAGTCCACAAGTCTTAAAGTTACCAAGGTTGGAGACCCCTGCGATAAATGCATCTCTTTAAAAAGGAGCCATGTACTAAAAGCCCCATCACTTTTAGTGATGGAGAAAAACTTGCCCCTGTTGATAGGGCTCGCAACTTGGGTGTCCTCCTGGATGCTCAGATGTCCCTAGAAGATCATCTAATGGTTGTGACCAGGGGGGGCTTCACACAGGTTCTCCTGGTGCGCCAGTTGCATCCTTTCCTGGACCGAGATGACCTTCGCACAGTCACTCATGCCCTGGTTACTTCCCGCTTGGATTACTGCAATTCCCTCTACATGGGCCTGCCCCTGAGATGCACCCGGAGACTCCAGCTGATCCAGAATGCAGCCGCATGGGTTGTTATGGGAGTCGCTCGTTACTCCCATATAACACCCCTCCTGCGTCAGCTGCACTGGTTACCAGTGGTCCTCCGGGTCTGCTTCAAGGTACTAGTTCTCACCTATAAGGCCCTACATGAGTTAGGTCCAGGATATTTACAGGACCTTCTCCTGCCTGCTTCCCACTGTCCTGTTCGCTTGCATAGGGCTGCTCTCCTCAGGGTCCCAACGGCGAGCCAGTGTCATCTAGCGGTGCCCAGGGGTAGGGCATTCTCTGTGGGTGCTCCCACCCTCTGGAATGAATTACCTACTGAGCTCCAGACGGCTCCTGATCTCTGCTCCTTCCGTTGGGAGCTGAAGACTTGGCTGTTCAAGCAAATAGGCTGACTCTGATTCTGGGTTTATTATTCATCATTCATTATTTAATTGATTTAAAGTGCGATTTTATTGTACATGTTTCTTAACTTGTGTTCGCCGCCCTGAGTCCTTCGGGAGAAGGGCGGCATATAAATACATGTAATAAATAAATAAATAAATAAATAATAAATGTATTCTGTTTCTGATGTCCCAAGTCCCCAGATGAACTTTTCTCAACTTGTTTCCCTCTTGATGCATTGGGACTCCAACTCTCATCATTCCCGGCCAAGCTGGGGAAGTCTGATTTAAAAACAATGCAGTGAAAAACAGAACTCAGCCTGGGCTGGTGAATTTGCGAGCGATGGCGTGATCGGCTTTGAAGGTGCGACATTGCACGAGGCTCTTTTAAACTCTGCTGTAGGGGCTTTGAGAAGGAAAAAGAGCAAATTCTTTTGACCTCGTTTATGTTAAAACTGAAGCCTTGTTCAATCCATGGCCTTGCATATTAAGTGAAGCCTTCCAATGTGATTATGGTATGTCTAAAGTCCTTCAGCCTTAAGTCCTAACTGATTACCAGCCAATTAAAGATGCTTTATAGGGACACGGTGGCTCAGTGGCTAAGATGCTGAGCTTGTCGATTGAAAGGTCGGCAGTTCAGCGGTTTGAATCCCTAGCGCCACGTAACGGGGTGAGCTCCCATTACTTGTCCCAGCTTCTGCCAACCTAGCAGTTCGAAAGCAGGTAAAAAATGCAACTAGAAAAACAGGGACCACCTTTGGTGGAAAAGTAACAGCGTTCCGTGCACCTTTGGCATTGAGTCATGCCGGCCACATGACCACGGAGATGCCTTCGGACAGCGCTGGCTCTTTGGCTTTGAAACGGAGATGAGCACTGCCCCCTAGAGTCAGGAACAGCTAGCTCATATGTGCGAGGGGAACCTTTACCTTTACCTAAAGATGCTTTAGTGCAGTGGTGTCAAACTGGATTTCTTTGAGGGCTGGATCAGCATTGTAGATGCTGGCCGGGGGTGGGGGGGGGGCAGGGAGACAGGGCAGATGCCTCCTAGCTCATGAAAGTGTTGTAGGAGGCTGTCCAGGCCGAAAATGGGCTGGGGGTGGTGGTGGTGGCATGCCTTGTTTTTGTTAACAGAGGCACTGTGGGCCGGTCCTTTGCTATTTCCAGGCCCTTGAGTTTGACACTCCTGCTTTAGTGCATCAGACATTATTCCTAGGTTGTTTCCTTACATTTAAATTCCTCTCCATTTATAAATTTCTGAACCTGAACCTCCAGTACGGCTGTCATCAGGAGGGGTTTAAAAATAGAGGACAATTTGAAAGGCTTAACAAAAAAAATTCAAAATGAACACATTTCTTTCTGGCAACAGAAAACTGGAAATCCTGGGGTATGAAAGCTCTTTGCAAGCAATATTTCCATCGTCTTAATTCAGCCCTTCCTCTCCAATCTCATCAAGTCCCCTTTTTTAGGCTGAAGCGGTTATTTCTCTCTACTTTCTGCAAACGGAGACCAAATTCTCCTCCCGTAGATATTTTGATTCTCCCTTATTTTTTTTCCCCGCTCACCCTAATGCTAAAATCTTGGCTTCATCTTGGGTGAAATCATTCATTGTACAGTCAGGAGCCAAATTCCTGGGCTCAGACGGTTCCTAGGGGTTGTTTTTTTTTTTTTTCCTTTTGCCTTTTGCCCTTTGCAGGGCAAAGAATCTTACTTAATTTTCCTCTGTTCAACCTTTAGCCTTCCAGTGTGCAAAATCACCGGAGCTGACCTAGTTGCATAGATTCATCCTCGGCTGGAATCAGGAGAGGGGGCTCATGGTAGGAAAAAAAGAAAAAGTGAAACTGTCCAGCTGGGGACGTGTTGCTGAAGACAGGCAGCTCTCTGTGTTTTTCCTGGTTGTGCTTTTGAGCAAAAGCTTTTGAACTTTCTGCTGATGGCCAGTAGCAGCTTTGAAATTTGTTATTCTGTGTGAAGATGACAGAGGCAAAGAAGAAAAGTGGGGAAAGGAGTACAATGCCCGGGACAGATGTGATTAAAATGGGGGCCAGTTTGTGGGGAGATCAGATTGAACTTGATTTTTAGGGCTAAAGCTAATGTCTAGGCTTAGAGTGAATGAGCTGCAAAGGACCTTGGAGAACTTCTAGTCCAGCCCTATACCCATGAAGGCGAACCTATGGCACGCGTGCCACAGATGGCACATGGAGCCATATCGGTGGGCACACCAGCTCAGCTCTGGCACACGTGCATACCGGCCAGCTGATTTTCGGGCCTTCCGGGCCCACTGGAAATCGACAAACAGGCCATTTCTGGCCTCCGGAGAGCCTCCGGAGAGCCTCCAGAGAGGTGGAGAAGGTCATTTTTGCCCTCCCCAGGCTCCTAGAAAGGCTCTGGAGCCTGGGGAGGGTGAAAAACGGGCCTACTGGGCCTGCCATGCCATCACATGCCAAAAGCGAGGGAAGCGCGGAGGTGGGTGGGTGTCACACATACATGTGTGGGGGCGGGGCGCGTTGAATTATGAGTGTGGGCACCCACACACCCGAAAACCCCCTGCGCTTCCCCTGCTTTTGGCACGTGATGGCAAAAAGGTTAGCCATCACTGATCTATATCATTTCAGATAAGTGACTGTCTAGTCTCGTCTTAAAAACATCCAGTAATGGAGCGCCCACGATTTTTGAAGGCCAGCTGTTCCACTGGTTAATTGTCCTCGCTGTTAGGAAGTTTCTCCTGAATTCCAGGTTGCTTCTCTGCTTGATGAGTTTCCATCCATTGTTTCTTGTCCTGCCCTCGGGTGCTTTGGAGAATAATTTGGACCTCCTCTTCATTGTGGAAACCCCTCAAATAATGGAACACTCCAATCATACATCCCCAGCCTAGTCCTTCTTTTCACTAGACTAAACATATCCAATTCTTGCAACCGTTCTGTAGTAGAATGGTAGAGTAGTGTCAATCGAAAGGTCGGCAGTTCAGCGGTTCGAATCCCTAGTGCCACATAACAGGGTGAGCTCCCGTTATTTGTCTCAGCTTCTGCCAACCTAGCAGTTCGAAAGCACATAAAAAATGCAAGTGGAAGAATAGGGACCACCTTTGGTGGGAAGGGAACAGCATTCCGTGCGCCTTTGGTGTTTAGTCATGCCGGCCACATGACTACGGAGACGTCTTCAGACAACGCTGGCTCTTTGGCTTTAAAATGGAGATGAGCACCGCCCCCTAGAGTCAGAAACAACTAGAACATATGTGCTAGGGAAACCTTTACCTTTACTTACAGTCTTGGAAGATCTTTTTTATAGGCGTGAAAATAATAAAGAACACAGTTTGGAAATGTTATCAGATGTCATTCTTGGTTTTGGACCTGAGTGTGGCTTCCCTCATGAAAGAGAACTTCTCTCCTGGAGACATTATTTTCCCTGAACTTGCTATTTCTTTGGGTGGTTTTGCAGGAAGTGTTTGAGGCAACCAAGATTTTGTTTGCTGTCAGAGGGTTGTGTTGTTTTGAGCTTGCTTGCTGGCCCTTGTGAAGGAAAAGGAAAACCAAGTGAAGTCTTTGGGCATGAAAGAAATAGATGAATTATTGAGGAATGACTAAGGCTTTCATTGATAAGGTTGCAAAACAGTTGGGTTACAAGTGGTTGGATTGTCGTATTAGAGATATATATACAATAAAAAAGGAAGAAGAGGCAAAATAGCCATTCTCCCCACAATTTCTACTTCACCCAACCGCCTATTTTTGGAGAAAGTGCTCCCCTTCCTTCAAATAACGATGGAAAAGACATATCATCAATTTGTTGCTACATGTCAGGCAACTACATTTCTTCCCAGTGTTGTATAACAAATCTTCTGTCCCTCCCCACACAAAGAGGCCCATCACGCCATTTCCTTTCAAAGCAAACAACATTATACAAAGTACAGAAAGTGAGTAAGCTAAAGGACTTGAAGGACTTAAGAACAGTATGTTGGAAAAAAATAAAAGGCATGGGGTTTTAAAAAATGAAAGGAATCATAGTTCATACCGAATCATTTCTTATTCTTCTCCATATTGTCAAAGTCTTTGGAGCTATCTGAACTCAATGCACTTTTTCCCTCCAAGGGTAATACTCACAGATTTTCTGAAATGGATGGGATGTTTAGAAGAATTTCAGTGAATGATCTAGTTCCCTTTAGAACCCATATATGTCTCTGTGTATGTTAGGACAGAGATAAGTAGTGTAGGGTAGGAACTGGGAGACGGGAGGTTCTAATCCTGCCTTAGGCACAAAGACAGCTGGGTGACCTTGGGCTAGTCACATTCTCTCAGCCCTAGAGAACCCTTCCAAAAAAAATATTGCAAAATAAATAAATAAATAAATTGCAAGGACTTGTCCAGGCAGTAACTAAGAGTAAACATTGACTCATTGGAGATCTCCAGATCTTCTCTTTCTAACAGCCTTCTGATGAACCGGTGAGGAGACAGGTTTCTTCACCAGTGGTGGAAAAAACCAGTGAGTACCAAACAAATGTTTCCCATAAGGAATAATGTAGTGATTCACAAGGCAGCCAACACCGATACATTCTAACTTGTGCATTAAGTACCAAACAAACAACGAGTACCGGGACAAAATGTTCACATCAAATTTCACAGAGTACCAAATTCAATGAGTTTCAGAGCAGTTGAGTACCGAAAAACCGCTACAATTCATTTTTTGTGAACCGTAGTGATAGGCTTCCAGCTGAATATTTTAGTTCGTAGGTTGAAATTGTCCTGTGTAAGAATTCAGTCAAAAGCCGATCTTTCCTACAGCGAGTAAATAGATTCTCCAGCGTTTCCCAACAAATTAGAGCAGGCGGTTTCTTACAATTACAATTGACTGATAGCAATTAAGATTGGAGGAAGGTGAAAAGGTTTAAAGAATACTATACCACTCAGTCTCTGCCTCTCCTTTCTACACGATAAAATAACATTAGAATGACAGATAGAATAGAATGAGCTGGAAGGGGCCTTGGAGAGCTTCTAGTCCAGTTCTCAAGCAAGAGAACCTATACCATTTCTGATAAGTGACTGTCTAGACTCTTCCTAAAAACCTCCAGTGATGGAGCACCTATGATTTCTGGTGGCAAGGTGTTCCACTGGTTAATTGTCATCACTGTTGTAAAGTTTCCCTTGAATTCCAGGTTGCTTCTCTCTTTGATCAGTTTCCAACCATTGTTTCTTGTCCTGCCCTCTGGTGCTTTGGAGAATAATTGGACACTCTCTTTATGGTAGCCCTTCAAATACCGGAATACTGCTATCATGTCACCCCTAACTCTTCTTTTCTTTAGACTAGCCAAACCCTTTGGACCCTGACACCAAATCTTGCAGCTGTTCTTCATACGTTTTAGTCACCAGGCCTCTGATCATCTTAGTTGCTCTTCTCTGAACTTTTTCCCAAGTCTCAACTTCTTTTTTTGTAGTATGGTGACCAAAATTGGTAGCCGTATTCCAGATTTGGTCTTACTTAGGGTTTGATAAAGTGGTGTTAGGACTTCATGGGATCTTTGATTCTATGCCTCTGTTTATACAATCTAGGACTGTAGTAGCTTTGTTGGTTGCTGCTGCTGCACGTTGCTGGCTCATATTCAAGTGATTATCCACTTGGACTCTCATAGTTACTTAATGTCATTAAATGTGTTTCATGTTTTTTGATTACTTCCCAAAGATAATAAAACTGAGTTTAGGGATTGACCAACCGATGCCTCCTGAACAATTTTGCTTCTTAGTTCCTATAGCCTACTGGGCAAATGTAAGAGGTTGTACAGGACTTACAACAGTGGTGAAATTCAATTTTTTTTTACTACCGGTTCTGTGGGTGTGGCTTGGTGGGCGTGGTGTGGCTTGGTGGGCATGGCTTGGTGGGTGTGGCAGGGGAAGGATACTGCAGAATCCCCATTGCCTCCCCACTCCTGGGGGAAGGATATTGCAAAATCTCCATTCCCACCCCACTCTGGGGCCAACTGATTCTCCGAACTACTCAAAATTTCCACTACCGGTTCTCTGAACTATTCAAAATTTTCGCTACCGGTTCTCTGAACTACTCAAAATTTCCGCTATCCCGGGCTCATATTACCATATGTGATGGACATGTGTAGAAGCCAAAAGATATTGGACTAAAATCCACACAAGGTTAGAGAAAATGATTAAAAAACACATTGATTTCAAACCAGAGATTTTTTTATTAGTCATCTTACCAGAAACATATAACAGAGAATTGAGTTACCTGATTGTGAATGTATTGACCGCGGCTAGAATTGTGTTTGCTAAAAATTGGAAAAATGAGGAAATACCCAAACAAGATGAAGTTATTAGGAAAATTATGAAATGTGCTGAAATGAGCAAATTGACATTTGAAATTAGAGAACAAGAAGATAAACAATACTATAAGATATGGGATTTATTTTATCAATGGCTAGCTAATAAAACATGGACATGAAATATGAAATATGAAATGGATGTTATAATATAATTTATGGAATTGATTTTAATGGGATGAAAATGCCATTGTTAAATGAATGATAAATGAGAATAATGATATAAAGATATATGTTAGATTGATAACACGGGAAATTGGAGAATTTGTAATGATGAGTATGAGATGAAGCACAAAAGATTTGTAACCGACCGACACACTGCTTGTAATTGAAATGGATGATGGATGTTTTTATGTTTTGTTTAAAAAATAAAAAACATTTTTCAAAAAAAAATCCGCTACCGATTCTCCAGAACCTGTCAGAACCTGCTGGATTTTACCCTTGATTTACTGTATTTTCCTGCGTATAAGACTACTTTCTAACACAAAAAAATCTTCTCAAAAGTCGGGGGTCGTCTTATACGCCGGGTCTCATCCTCCTGTAACCAGGCAGACCAACCCATAAGGCTCTGACGAGCCTTAAATGGCTCTGAGGAGGGTTGTCTTATACGCCCAGTCGTCTTATACGCCGGAAAATACGGTACAACCATTTGTTCAGCGACTGTTCAAAATTAGAGTGGCACTGAAAAAAGTGACTTGCGACCATTTTTTGCACACCCATTGCAGAGTCTCCATGGTCCCACGAACAAAATTCAGAAGCTCGGTGACTAGCGTGGATTCATCATGGTCGTAATGCCATGGGATCATGTGATCAGCTTTTGTGACCTTCTGACAAGCCAAGTCAGTGGCCAGATTCACTTAATAACCGCGCTACTAACGGGCAAGAAAAGTCGTAAAACGGGGGCAAAACTCACCTAACAATTGTCTCGCTGAGCAACAGGAATTTTGGGTATCAGTTGTGGTTGTACGTCAAGGACTACCTGCAGTTTAAAATATTTAGAAAATAACTATAGGCCTGACACCCAAACACACAGACAAACCACGGGTGGGTTCTAATTACCTTTACTACCAGTTCGTATCGTGCCCTTGCTTTGCGTGCTTGCTTCATTCGCGCACGCAGCCTCTCTTCCGCGCATGCACAGATGGCCTATGATGGCATCCGGGTCAGTGAGCGGAGTGTCCCACTGGTTTTACTACCGGTTCTTGCAAACCGTTCCAAACCAGGGGGGCAACCCACTACTGACACAAACACATGAATGTGCTGAGTTTATCCTTTGCAAACGGGATATCCTTTGCGTTATAGAAGGAGAGGAAGTTTGCGGTACAAATTCTCTTGACGCAAATAGTTTTGAGGCCCAGAGGCGACACATATCCAACGAAGGTGTCGTGCTGCTTTGGCAGATTGCTTGGTTTGAATTTTTTTTATTTTTTTTTATTTTTACTGAATCTTTCAGGCTGCCCAGGACGAATTGAACATAACCTTCTCCGTCTTAGACTCCGTCCGTGCTCCCGAAAGTTAGTCTTGGTAGCAAAGCTGGCCAACTCCCATTTTGAAAAAGCTGGTTTAAGACAGCCTGGGTGGATGTGGCAATCATCCTTCCTCTGCGTTCCTTTGCATTAAACACACACACACACACACACACACAGAGACACTTGTGAAGTCTTTTTCATTTTGGGAACTGCAGGTGCTTCAGAAGGGTAGAGAGTAGAGAGATTAATTTAATGTGTGCTCGGAATGACTAATCAGGGTACTTATGCTTCTAAAGGCAGAGGGGTCTGGAAGCTTTTTTTTTTCTCCAGCTCTGCTTGCATAACACTCTTAAGTAGGTCAATTAAAGATCGAGGAGTGAATTTTTTTTTTAATCTCGCTTAGCATTTGTGGGTTTACGATCTTGTACGAACCCACCTCTCTCTCGGTTAGCTTTGCAATTGACAATATTAAACACGCTCCAAAAATGAATTAATGGAGTCACTAGGTTAAGACATTGACAGGGGGATGCATTCTTGCAACCTGCCTAACCAGATCATTGGAGAATAGGATAGAATAACAGAGTTGGAAGGGACCTTGGAGGTCTTCTAGTCCAACCCCCTGCTTAGGCAGGAAACCCTACACTACTTCAGGCCAATGGTTATCCAATCTCTTCTTAGAAACTTCCAGTGTTAGAGCATTCACAACTTCTGGAGGCAAGTTGTGCCACCGATTAATTGTTCTAACTGTCAGGAAATTTCTCCTTAGTTCTAGGTTGCTTCTCTCCTTGGTTAGTTTCCATCCATTGCTTCTTGTTCTACCATCAGGTGCTTTGCAGAATAGCTTGACTCCCTCTTCTTTGTGGCAGCCCCTGAGATATTGGAAGACTGCTATCATATCTCCCCTAGTCCTCCTTTTCATTAAAGTAGACAGACCCAGTTCAGAGGTGGGTTTCAGCAGGTTCGGGAGAATCGGTAGCGGAAATTTTGTGTAGTTCGGAGAACCAGTAAATACCACCTCTGATTGGCCTCGCCCAGCCCCATCTATTCTCTGCCTCCCAAGTCCCAGCTGATTGGTAGGAAATGGGCATTTTGCAGTAACCTTCCCCTGGAGTGGGGTGGGAACGGAGGGTTTTACACTATCCTTCCCGTGCCACGTTCACCAAGCCACACCCACAGTACTGGTAGTACAATTTTTTTGGAAACCCACCACTGACCCAGTCCCTGCAAACGTTCTTCATATGTTTCAGCCTCCAGTCCCCTAATCATCTTGTCTCCATTTGCACAATATGTGAAGCACGGTGAGGACAGGTAGTCCTCGACTTATGACCACAATTGAGCCCAAATTTTCTGCTGATAAGCGAGGCATTTGTTAAGTGAGTTTTGCCTCATTTTACGACCTTTCTTGCCACGGTTGTTCAGTGAATCACAGTTGATAAGCTTGTAATACAGATGTTCAGTGAATCTGGTTTCCCCATTGACTTGACTTGTCAGAAGGTCGCAAAAGGGGGTCACGTGATCTTGGGACACGGAAGCAGTCATGAACTAAGACCCTGGTGGCGCAGCAGACTAATGCACTGTTATTAAGAACAGTTGCCTGCAATTACTGCAAGTTCAAATCTCACCAGGCTCAAGGTTGACTCAGCCTTCCATCCTTTCTAAGGTAGGTAAAATGAGGACCCAGTTTGTGGGGGCAATAAGCTGACTTTGTATAACTATACAAAAGTATGAAGGCTGTTGCTTAACGCATTGTAAACTGCCCTGAGTCTCTGGAGAAGGGCGGCATATAAAACAAATTTAAAAAAGTGAATAGGAACCAGTTGCCAAGCATCTGTGTGAAGGATATTTTTGGCTCATAACTGATGTTGTGGGTTATTGAGCAGAGTACCATTTGAGTAAACACATGAAAAGCGACTGGGAGTGGTTGTGAACAATCAGAGTTAACATACAAACACACTGAGTTGTTGCAGTCTTTTACTTTTAGAAAAAGTAAAGCAAAGTCCAAAAACAATCCAAGTCATACACAGATAAGACGAGAGTTAAAAGATCAATCCAGGGATTGATCAAGTACGAAGTCTTCTTACCAGTTGTAGTCATACACAATAAAAAAAGTTCTTCTTGAGTTTCAAAACAGGAACAAGTTCAATATCAAAACATTCAATAAATAGTAGAAAGCAACATGTAGCTATGATCAAACAGTGATCATCCAGAGAGACCAGGTAGAGAGTTACAGCAAATAAGCAGGTAAAATGGTGTAGTATCCACACAAGCCATGATCCTGACTTCCCTTAAGTACATTGGCTACAGAGTTTAGGCAATCAGGATACAGGATGGTGCAATGCAGCCTTAAAGCAATATAATACCTTTCTGACTGCAAACATATATTGTTGGTTTATATATTGCCTGACCAACTACTTAGACAAATAACCATTTCCTAACAATCTGAATTTTGATGACATAACCATGGTGATGCTGCAAAGGTCATAACTGTGAAAAACGGTCATAACTATGGGTGCATCCTGCATCAGATTCCACATTTATTTATTCGATTTCTATAACTGCCCAACTCAACTAATGACTCTGGTGCTTTACGATTCCAAAGCTATAAGAACAATAAAAGAAAACATTTTAAACGATCAAAACATCCAAAACAAATACAAGTCATCCTTGACTTACAGCCACAATTGAGGCCCAAACTTTATGTTGCTAAGCGGGACGTGTGTTCAGTGAATTTTGCCCCGTTTTACGACCTTTCTTGCCACCGTTGTTAAGTGAATCGCTGCAATTGTAAAGCTAGCAGCACGGTTGTTAAGCGAATCCGGCTTCCCCATTGTCTTTGCTTGTCAGAAGGTCATAAAAGTGGAGCGCGTGAATCCGGGACGTTGCAACCGTCATAAATAGGATGAATTTTGGTCACGTGATCAATGGGGAGGCCCCAAAGGTCGTAACTGTGAAAAACAGTCGTAAGTCACATTTTTCAGTGCTGTTGCAACTT